>JAVQJD010002664.1:0-33237 GCA_036023655.1 Nannoperca australis
GTGATGCTTCCTGCCCGTTTCCTGACTCTGGAGATGTATAAGTCCTGGATGGAGGGCAGGTTGGCACCGGTGATTCTCTCTGCAGTCCTCACTGTCCGTTGTAGTCTGTTCTTGTCCTGAATGGTGGCCGATCCAAACCACACAGTGATGGAGGTGCAGAGAACACACTGGATGGTGGCAGTGTAGAACTGGACCAGCAGCTCCTGAGGGAGGTTGAATTTCCGGAGCTGGTGCAGGAAGTACATCCTCTGCTGGCCCTTCTTGACGATGGTGTTGATGCTGGCCGCCCACTTCAGGTCATGGGAGATTGTGGATCCCAGAAACCTGAATGGTGATGGGGAGCAGTGTTGACGGGCTCCTCCTGAAGTCCACTCTACTCTCTACAGTTTTGAGCGTGTTCAGCTCCAGGTTGGTCTGACCACACCAGAGGGCGAGCTGTTCAACCTCCCGTCTGTATGCAGACTCATCACCGTCCTGGATGAGGCCGATTATATTATGCACTCTAGTCATTCATTAATATACCTTTTGAAGGCATGTTGTACACTTTGTACCAAATGTACGGCTAGATTAGTTGCAGAATGAATTTTCAGAAAAAGTTGGCAGGGGCTCGTCACCAGCTGTTCCTGAGCTGTTGCCCTTATCTGAAATTTTCATCAAAGTTTCATCATTATTAAAACATTTGATATGTCCATAAATGACTTATTTCCCCCTTGGTAGGTTAATGATTTTGGGAGAAATGATTTCATGTTGTCAACGTTGCAGACTCGCAGTAATTTAGAGACTGAGATTTCTTACTCCCTTTAGGCCCTGAAGTAGTAAGTCATTCTTTCACATGGGCACTTTTCCAATTTGACTCGGTTCTACTGGTGGTCTTGTCATGTCTGGCATCTTTTTTCCCTCCTTGGACAACCTTCTGCCACTCATTTTTCCATTTCTTTTGAGTCTGCCACTTTAATCCCTCTGTGGAAGAAAAGATGAGGAGAAGAGGGGAAAATGCTTATTGAACTGCATATTAAAGTTTCACAAGTCTGAAATGCCCAGGGACAACACTGGGTGCCAATCAGGATTGCCACTAAAAGAATCCTTTGTCAGTCCGTCCAGCTGGTTTATGTCGTTACTTTCCCTGTCACCACCCTCTTTTCCATCCTTAAAGTCTGCCACTCTGTCATGTCTGTCTCTGGTGCTTTGCAGGCGGTGAGTTAAATGTGCACGTCACATCTCAGGATGAGGCAACGTTATGTCAGGTTGTAGCAGAACAATCTGCCCACCCTGCAATCCCACACTCCCCATTCCCAACTCTTCCCAACACTTCATATGGTGACAGACAGTTTTTGTGGGATGAGATTGGAATGCCTGTTAAACTTTTGTTATTTTATAAAGGTTCAAACACCTGGGAAATGTCTAAATTCCCACAACTTCTCCAGCAAAACACACAAAGAATCTTTATGTTTTTGCTGCTGCACTATCCGTAGAGGAATCTTTGGCCAGCTGAACAGCCTTATATCTTTGTTTAGTCTGGTTAGTTTCACTATGTCTCACTGCAAAGATTTTTAAACTAACTGCTACAGTGTCCCATTCACAGACCAGCAAATGGACACAAGGGATGGGATGAAAGGTATACAATACAATACGAGGGATCGAGAGAGAATGTGCTTCAGAATGTACCAAGTACATAATATAAAAAGCAGATGTGTGAGCAGTGTGACTGCAGCTGGTTAGCGACATATTCATGCTACGCACTCGAGCTGCCAGAGAAGGATCATTACTGGCAGACAGCTGACTAGAGGGCTTTCATGCCTGGCAATAGTGTGTGTGTGTGTGTGTGTGTGAGAGTAAGTGTGAATGTATGTGTGCAAGTAGCAGTTTTGTGAGCATGTGTCCCTTTGATTAAATGTTTGTACGAGAAATAATGGCCGTGCAGCTACTTTGCTCCCACCTTTTGCCGGTGACTAATTAAAAAATAAATAAAAAAACAGGCACAAACAGTGAAGATATTGACAAAAAGTTACAGGTTGCCTCTCAGTTCGGCCCTCTGAGGCTAAGTATATAATCGCTGGCATTTGGCAGAACATTGGGAGTAGCTGCGTTAGGGTGGAATTATGTTTTCGACAGCCTCAGCCTGGCATGGCAGAGCATTTTCCTCATAGACAGCTCGAGTGGACTGGACAACACATTGCAGAGGCAGTTACTGTGGATAATAACTGAACATTTTTCTATAATAACTTGAAATAATTAGTAATATGAGCAGCTGTGAATTTGTGCCATGTATGTCTGTTTGCCATATATTGAGAATCGGCCTCAATTAACCCAGTTCTGTGGGTTGGAGGTGACCTAGTTTTCTTTCCTGATATTTACAGGTGTTGACGTACAGTGAATTCAAAAACCAAGTGCTATTTGTTGGTAAAATAAAATAAAAAGAATTGCTTTGTAAATGCAGTAGAGTCATAATCACCTACGGAGAGATTCCTGGACCTTTATGAGACACTGTCTGCCATTTTAGCTTGTAAAGCCTCGATGCAGCAAATATCCAGAATGCACCGCATGAATCCATGGCATGCATTATTGCACTAGCATGCCAAACTGTCCCTCTCTCCTCTGTTTTCTGTTTAACTGTCAAACAAACGATCTCCTCGTCCATTCTGCTGTAACTTCAGCTTCTTGTAGAACCACAAATGAATCAAGTGCTCTGACTCCTTGTCGTCATCGCTGTGTTCGTGCTGCATCTGCTCGATCCATAAAAGCATTTCTTGCTTGCTGTACACACGCAGCCATGTTATTGTTTGAAAGGAAACATGTATGTTCTCTTTTTTTTTCTTTCTGGTGGCACATCACTAAATGACTATTGATCTGCCAATATAATAGTACAAAAAATGTTGTCTTGATGTAGACTGAACTTTATGACTAAAGTGTCGGAATTAACGGTAATGTGGCGACACATGTAAATGTCTCTGCAGTCTATGCAGAGAAGGGTGGTATGGGTAACCACAGGAAACACCTCTTAAATCTTGGCAATGTGTCGTGTGGACCTAAGCGTCAAGCAAGCTGACTGGTTTATCCAACTCCTGTCGGAAAGTGGAATGAAAAAGAAAAACCATGTCAACCGTATGAAAAAGTACAAAGTAAACAGCCGTGTGTGCACTTTCTCCTACATACGTCCAGTGTTTAAGAACTCTAAAACTACTAAAAGCTGAACACGGTGGACTTGCCGTGACAAACACATAACAGTTAGTTCTTGTTCCCAAGCACAATCCAAATGTCACTGAGAGTTATCCCCTGCTGTGAAAGTGCAGTAGAAATGCACTTGCATAACACGCCATAGCTAAAGCTTACAATACTGGGACAATGGAAAAGGGTGTAATGTTTGACCCTCAATTAGGCCAATTAATGCATTTTTTTTAAAGGCTGTAATGTAGCATGTCTCCAGAAATAAAAATCTGTCCAGTGTACAAAAATTGGATGTGATTAATGGATGCACAAATGGATTAAAGTAGACAGATCCATTTTTCACCCCAGATTTGATGGCACAGGACGGACGACTGTTCATCACGTAGCGTGCTCACGTGCACCACGACTCCTACTTTTTCCAGCAATTAAGTTCAAATGAAACAATCAGCAGCAGCTTTAGTCGAATGTTTTTGAGACTCCAGCAGACAACCTCCTGGCTGCCATTGGCTTGACTAACCACTGCTGATGCAGAGCAGAGCCTGTGCCGGCTGCCGTTCGAGGCGAAGCTCACATCAGAATGGCAAGCAGCACTTTCATCAGCGTAGCAAACGCTGTCATCAGCGAATATAAACTTGCCATGTGTCATGTTTGGTTGACTGCATTTTAATAATTAGGTTCCCATGTGTTGTTCAAAATGAATTAAATAGTTTTGTTCTTGGACAGAAGAACTTTAGTGTTAATGACTTTTGGCCATGGAACCACACTAATGCTTGGCTCTAGAGGTGGCTACATTTGCAAAATATATTGACTCCAACTGTTGGATCGATTACCTTGGCATTTGGTACAAACATAGTCCCCGGAGGATTAATCCTAACGACCTGGGTTTTCATTTGACTTCAAATCTAGCATGACCAACAGGTCTTTCCACATGACCTAAAGCTAATGCCTCTTCACATCAAAGAATAAGAATCTAAGAATAGCAAAAAATGTCTCTCCATTTTTCATCCTTTCAACAATCTTTTTTTTCTTCTCCCAAGTAATGAGCATCGCAGCCTCATGGAGCTGCTAGTGTGGCTGTAGACTAGTTCCTTTTACGTACACGTGCATGCTTAGACCCTACTCACGTTAACAGCTTTTTTTTTGCTTTTCTAGAATGGAGGAGGAGACACTTTTCAGACTTAACAAGACTTAACATTGTGGCATTTGTCCAGCAACTGTGGCTCAAGCCAGAACCTAAAGAAGTATTCTTAAGATACAGCTGCCTAAAATCTTTTTCTCTTCTCCGTTTCGTCCATCAGCCTGTTGGCCTCTCCAACCCCGAGGTTGTAGATCCAGCCAAGGCTTTGGAATACTGGATTTATTTGTTGTATCTCAGTAGAGAGGCCCCACAATCCTGTCATCTCGTTCCACCGGCACCCACTTGCCACCCATATGCTGGCATCTACCTCTGACGGGCACACACAGGACACATGGTTTCATATGTTGCACCATTTTTGTTGCATGGGTCCAATCCTTAATCCAGCCAAATGGATCTGCTCTGACTGCTAGACCACCTGTCAGGCTTTCTGCTCTCTAGTGTTGGTGGCACGAGCAACTTCAATCGCTTACTTAATCAACAAAGCGTGTTCTGGTTAATGAATCCATACATTTTCCTCTGAGTCTGCTTTATTTCTCTGCCTCCCTCATGAATGCAGAAATGTTAATGGTTTGCAGTTCTTTGTGTAAGATGTTTATTATGCCTTTAAAACTAAAATGTCACCATTCGCGTACTTACTTACACACTGTAGTTTTGTAGTCAGCTCTATGAAGAGCAGAAGAAAGATAGTACTCACCAGGCTTTGTTTTTATAAAGGTATTTAGGGCAAAGATGACTAATGTTAGTGGGAATGACCACTTCTTCCAAAGACTTTCTTTTTATGTGAAAGACAAAACATTGTCTTGAATCATCACCCCCGCTTTTACTTTTCAGTCCAGCTCCAGGGCTTGAATATCTTTATTTGCTAGCTTGTATAATAAAATCAGTCCCTATATTGATTGACTGAATTTTTTTTTTATCTTTTACAAATCAGCAGTAGGCCTGTCTTTCTACAAGTGGGGCTTTCTTTTCTGTAGGCCTTTTTTTAAGGGTTTTAGGTTTGAGTGAATTTTGCTATTTTTATGCAATTATTTTGCAGCCTAGTGGGAAACTAAATACTGTTGTTGTGCTGCCAATTTAAGACAGAGGAAACAGCAACCACTTAGGAAGCAGCTAGAGATGACCACCTTCATCTTCTCAACGCAACTCAGGATGCTGAAAATAATTTGAAACTGCAAGGTTTTTCACTCATGACCCTGAGGTTTCAGAGTGAGACAAAATGAACAGATTCTGAATCTGTGCTCACAGTATAACTTCCAGAGCTGATCATAAACTGTCCTGGTTATCTGTCGAAAATGTGAACTCTGGAGAGTATTCGTCCTCATATGTTACAGATTGATACCCAGTCATGAAGTGAGAGATTCGAAGCAATCAGAGTTTGTCCATAGAAACAAGCAGTTAATCACTCGTACAGTATTAATTATGAAACGCTGTTTCACTGTCCTTTAGGGTTTAAATGCCTCATGGCCCTCCAGTATTAACTGATGAAGGACTTGGCAGTGAGTTCTGACATTTTTCAGCTGGTTCAGGTATTCAAAGCAGTCGTCCTTTACTGTTAACGCTTCTGTTTTGACTTTTTTATGATGCCCCCCTCCCCCGAGAGTGAATAATGGCACTTATCCCAGGTATGCGCCGTGGCCTTACCTGAAATAACTGCATGCATCTTTCGGCAAGCCCCTTTTCCACTGAAAGACATAGTCTCAATTTGCTGTAATGACAGAATAATGGCATCCCACCTGGTGCTCCACCCTCATTTGCTTCCGCGCACAAACACACCCCTGCACACGTATGCACATGCAAACTTTGATGCACCAAAGACGAAACTCAGCCAAAACTGAGCAAACACATAAAATCCTCTGACTAAGGGGTTATAGGTGTTGGGTTCCTCCTACAGTTGCGTGGGGAATCCCCACCCAGGCCTTGTCTTCACTCCCAACATCCCTACCGCTGCCTTCACTACCCACAGCTTTATACCTTCACCCTCTCCATGCAGCCAAGTGGAAACTCATAACCACCTTTTATTGGGTGTTCTGCCGGTCCTGCACATACTTGAACTCCTCCTACTCATCCTGTTTCTGTTTTTACGGAAAAACAACATGCTCCCTGTTGTATAATGCTGCCATGTGGATCCACAAAACAACAAACAACCAACCAATGCACCACAACCTGCTGTCAAAAGACATATGGGGTAGAGTTGAGCAGCTTATTGCTAGTCACTATGGAGCTTCTTAGAATAAGTACTTTAGATCCTTGCATTGTTTCATTTATTTGACCAGTTTTTTGCTTTGTTGGTCCACTTCATGTTGATACCTGTTAACAGCAATAGCACAAATTGACCCAAATATGTGTTTATATATTAATATTTATTTTATTTATATTTAATTACATTAATTATGTGTTTAAATGATGAACCAGTCTTTGTCTATACAAGAGAATGAACACATAACTTAAATAATTGTCTTTTACGTGACGGAGCCTCGATGTAGCTGTTGTGAAGTCTGTGAACTGTCAACAAATAGTCAAATAGTTCATTTTCAATGATATAAAACAGAGAAGAACAACATATCGTCACAATTGAGAAGCTGGAACCAGATAGTTCACCATATAGTTAAGTTATATCGCTAACATGCTACCTATGTAACACTACTAAATTACAGCATAGTAACATGCTTGCACGGTGGATATAGAGTTTTAGTCTTATTTTAGCAGGAAATTGTTGCACTGTATTCTCAGAGTGGGATGAGAATCAAAAAAGATCTCTATATTGCAGTAATCTAAATAAACCTCCAAGTTGTGCTCCGAATCTCTCTTGGTGAGCACTAAGCCCTAATCACAAGGTCTCCTGCGTGTGCCTTACAATTATGCTTTGCGTCATATGTTTCATCTTCATCCCTCAGATCCACCAGGGCCTCAGTCCTTCTGCTCTGATGGAGAATGGCTTAATGAATCAGCTCCACCCTATATATGGCTAATTCTGTGGTCTTGGTCAATGCAAGACCTTGTAGTTAGGTTCAGCTCAGCATGCAGAGAGCAGGACCAATTCATGCCTGTGCCAGTAGACTATGTCCTATTCCCCAGGGGCAGCAAAAAATCCACTTTCTATGTTTTTCTTGGTTTTACGTAACAGGAACCTTTCTCTGTAATGTGAATGAAATAAAATGACCACGAGTTACTGTGAATTATCAATTTCTGTAAAAGAATAAAGGTGGAATATCATCTTGTTATCCATATCTCCCAAATTGTTTGATGTATTACATTTTGTTGCCTGTTTCAGCATCACGGTGACATGACATGACTAGGTATGAACACAGCAGCTGTTTAGGGGATGAATGTTTGGTTGTAGAGCACACCCAGCAACCCCCCAAAAAACCCAACCACGTTTAATAGTTGCTGCCCAAAGCATTACCCCAGAAGAAGTGATCATTATTTGATATCCACCATCTGGTGTCCTAGTATTGAGTGTATATGTCATGGTCTCCATGGTGACTCTGGTTTATTCTTTTACACACACACACACACACACAGTCACACAGATGGACAAGATTTTGGAAGCAGCCAGGCGTATTGTCTTGGACAGATTAAGGCTGAATCCATTTTATGCTCCGAATTTAAACAAGGGCATTTGTGTTTGACTGTGAAGGGAATACTGTGAGAGCACTGGTGACCTCATCTGTCAGTGTTGAAAAACAGGCATCGGGCACTACTGTTTTTGATAAGCTGAAACCCCAAATGAGTTTCTTTGTGTCTCATTTAGAGAAAAACTGTTCCTGTGGCACCTGAAGCTTGTCTTTCCCCAGGGCAGCACAGAGTTCAGTCAGAGGAGGTGAGTTACACAACAGTATTCCATTTCTTGAATAATATAACTATCAAACTTTCTGCTGAAGCAACAATGTTTTGTTAACTGAAATTATCAGTACGGTGTCAGTACAGTAGAAGCAGTGCTTGTTGCTGTAGGGAACATTCTGAAAGATAGACCATGCGGGTGCACAATCTGCAACTTGGCGAGAGTTTGTCCAAGATTGTAAAAGCTACACAAAGATATTATCCATTATGGCCATGGTTTGGATTTTAACACTCACATATATTCTCTCACATTTGGTTTTTCCTTCACAATCTCTTGTTTCAGGGTGTCCGACAAGCAAACCCTGGAGCAGATCTTGACCTCTTATATCCACCCTACAGAGTCAGACCCTGTGAAACGTCAAAAGTGAGCTTTGTCCCATTAATGCTTCAATTCTATGTGTTGTTTTTTATTCTGTGATTGTTTATATGGACGCACCGATCCAGCGTTTTCTACCCCGACATGGATACCCCAACTCAAATTCAGGGTATTAGTTATTAATGTGTGTGGCCCTGATTGAGATGTGAGACTGTTACTATAGATCACTACTTAACTATAAGTTGAGACGTTAATACACCTACATGCTTTTTAAGTTTGTGCAAATGTCAATTTCATTGTCGAGATGTTTACGAAATAGCGCCTGGAGTGACCAATTTCCACAACCGCCGTGTTCTCTGAAAGTATACAACACACACAGTTCAAGCTGTAGAAGTACTGGTGTCGTGACCAGGTAGAAACCTTACCAACAGCAGTGACCTGCAGTGTGCATCATTGGTGGTTAGTATCTACCCACATAGATACATATGTAATAGTGTAGAGTAGTAGAGGTGTGCTGGTGCATTTGTTTCAGACCATTTGGACCTTGCACAGCTGGAGTGAAAGCTCTGTCTATACTATTGAAAATAAGTCCAGTAAGTCCGAGGGGCATTATTTAAATTATATGTAGCTTTGGCACCATGTCTGTTTAGTTTTTGCCATCGATTACAGTTCCTGCTGAATCCTGCAGCAAAGCCAGAAACTTTAGATTAACATGCTGCATTCAATGGTAGAAATTGAACTACTCTGGTTTGGTTCATTCACTGGACTCGTGAATAGAAATGGACAACTTGACAGTGTGAAAATACACCCAGAAATCAACGCCAGTTCGGTGTATGGCTTGGAAGACCTCGAAATTTAAGGATAATGACCGCTGCTCAGCTCTTTGTTTTCTCTTGAAAACTTCAAATAAGCTGTTTTGCTATTGGCAACAACTGTGAAGCTGTGTTCAGTTACTGGGTTCTCAAGATCGTAACGACTGGGAGTGAGACTGGAGGAGACAAAGCTAATTGTTGTAATGCAGATACTGTGATATCTGATCAAACACCAGTGTGACGCAGTTACATTCATGTGCTATTGCATCATATTGTCCTGGGAATATTACATAGCATACAAGCTTTTTGTATTGTCTAAAACTGTGTTGTCAAGATGCAGCCTGAGCATCGCTGCTGCATATATGAATCAGTTGTTAAAACACAGAAATATAATGACCTGTTGTTTTTCAGATTTACTTATGGTCCTCACTATTCTCTATCCGTGACTGCGGCTTTGGTTTGATGACCTGTATCAGATCCACTGTCGCCTGCACACCAGACCAGAGCCCCTGTAATTGAGTTTGGCAGCAGTGTGTTTAGGGAGTATGCCTCAGTTACAGACTAAGTACAAATCAATCTGCACGTACAAGAGCCTGTATGAGAAGGGATCGGCCAAGAAGATGCAAATATAGCTCGCTACGTATTTTATTTCCCCCTCCACAACAAATGTATGTTAACACTTTGTTACAATTGTGCTCAACTTGAATGGGAAAGTTCCCCATAGAGTAGATGAATAGGTGGAGCGGCTGCTTTTAATTCATTTATCTCAACGCAACTAAGCTGTTATTCAAAGGTCATTTTCTGTGATCTCCATGTTCTGTTGAACTCCCACAATCTTACTTTCCTGCATTTATCTTTGTAATTTTGCTCTTGCTTCACTTTCTTTTTAATTTCCCGGGCTAATGTTTCTCTCAACATGATCTACAGTTTTTGAACAAGGCAGGCTCTTTGATTTCCGAACACTCTAATTTCTAATTTGAACCTGTAACAGAACAGCGATCTGACTCCTCTGACCCGACCTTTGTACTGATAACAGTCAGCAGTAAGCAGTCTACTGTAAAACCTCCAGCTTGAACATATTGTATATCGGTGCAACTCTTTAAAACAGACACCTAACTTGGTTTAGTGCCAAGTTAACCATTTAGACACAACCTCTGCTAAGTCTAGATTCAAGTGAGTGGGATTTCATCCTCCATGGCCCATTGGCTGGCTGTTTACAGTGGGCTCAGGTGCCGTGGCTGTCAGTAGTATGAGAATTGTCCCATACACAAGAAACCTCAGTCTGAGCCTATACATACTGTATAACAGTCAGCACATCAGGCGAAGTGTACATTTGGCTCTCGCCTGTGCCACATTCAATGAGCTCTTTGTGTTTTGACCTTTATGGTAACCACCTTAGGACTTCATCACAGTCCAGGTTCTCATGTGTTTTTTTTATTGTCTTCATTTAACTCTTTAAACACTGCACAATTACACCATTTACCGTAGCCAGAAACTGTAAAAGGTGAAATATTTGTTAGATTTTCTAATTTCAGATGGTCCTTGAATGCATCTCGTGTGGCAAACACATTTTTTGGCAACTTACCCAAATTTAAGCTTATAATGGTGATATTTCATCAAAATATTATTCTACGTTTAAAGGATCATGGATATATTATTAGAACTAATACTTCCCATTATTGCTAACACTTGTGGGCACCTGAAAATATGTATATACTACATTAATATTGTTTTTCATTTTTATCAAAATTTCTTTTTTGATGATTTCTGGCATTATAACTGTTATACTGCACCAACAGACACTTTTGAGGGCCACTACTGTTAGACATTATTGTGCTATTTCCATAGAGGTGTAGGACTTTACATTGCAGTGAAAAATAAGCCCACAGTGAGTCAAAATGTGACAGAAACATATTGGTGTTCTGAGGGTTTTTAGGGTCGGGTTGGAGTTGAACCTCTAACCTGTGCTGATGTGAACTTGTGTTTCAGGTTAAAGATGTATGTGCACACTCCGTTTGATCACGTGAAAGTCTTCATGAAAGCAGAGGGAAGAAAGGCTAACTCTGTGAGGTGAGATTTACTTTTATACCTTTATATACCTATCTTGTTTTCCATTTTCAATGTAATCTGATACATACATGGTTCTCATAGGGAAATATGTTTTAGCTTTCCCTCTTTATGGAATTGTGGGTGCAGGGTCAAAAAAGAGATCTGGATCTGGTAGGACTGAAGAGGTCGGGTGTTTTTTAGACCTTGTGGATTAAAGCTCATTCATACAGTTTAAGAACGGTTTCACCAAGCTTAAAGTCTATGCTGAAACCTTTAGGTTTCCTAGGTTCCCAGGTTAACCTAGAGGTTATTCACCTCTCGTGGTTGTTCACATTACAGCTCGGCTGATACTGGATATCTTTGGTATTTCTGACATATTGATATATCTACAATAAGCTAATAGTGGTCCCATATATCCGGCTGTAGTTCACACTGTTTTAGAATTTAGTACTAAGCTGCTAAACTGCAATGTTGTGTTTGAAATGCCAACAACAATATATACAGCCAAAACAAGTGCAGCTAATGCAGAAAATAGCGTTGGAGTTACAAGTGTTGCCCTGAGTTTTGAGAATTAAATAAAATCTTAAAAGTGTGTCAGAATCCAGTCATTGCTCAGGCATCCGGTCTGTGTGACCGCGCCGACCACTCAGTTGGACTTGCCAGTCATGACTGATTAATTCGGCATGTATGAAATCGACAATTTGTTTATGAACATGACAGCACTGACTTGTAAATTCCTGCGAAGCTACACACACTTTTTGGCTGAAGGTTATTTTTTTCCATCCCCTTTTCACTTTGATTCCAAAATTGAGAAATAGTATTGATCAAGAAAATCTTACAGCAACTTTCATGTGCGACTTCCATCTGCTTTCTTTCACTTTCTTATTCACTCACACTCTCTCTCTCTGTTCCACTCACTCACAGTTTCCATAGTTTCTGTCCTGTGTGCTCTTTCTTCCTGCCCTATCGGTCTGTCAAGCTTTTTTTGTCTTGGGGGTCAGGGATGGTGTTGATAGCACCCATTTGCCTCGCCTACTTTCGGATTCTTTGGCTGCCCTCCACTTCCACTTAGTCATTGACTGAATGATGTTTCGGCGTTCATAATCATTACGCCTCCGTCCAGCGTGAAACGTCATGAAACCTCCCATCCCATCCGTCATGCTTGGAACACACACACATGCTCCTTTTGTTTTGCCCAGTGGGCCGGGCTGCACACACCTTCTGAGCAGATAGATTACATTTAGTGGCAGCATATAAAGAGGAATCACTGAAAGATGAGTGTGGAGATGTGACGTGGCATGAGCTGCCGGGCGGTCACCTTTTACCCTTGCATGAATTTAATGAAAGTTTTATTGTTTTTTAATGTGTCATTATCTCTGATGCCTCACACCTTTACAGTGTCACCTTCATAATGACAGTCATTACGGTGTAGTCTTAAAGCTGCACAATGACTGTTGGAAGGTTGAACCCCTTTTTGCCTTCAGAACTGCCTTAATTCTTCTTGGCGTGGATTCAACAAGGTGCTGGAAACAGTCCTCAGAGATTTTGGTCCATATTGACACGATAGCATCACACAGTTGCAGATTTGTGGGCTGAACATCCATGATGCCGATCTCCCGTTCCACCACATCCCAAAGGCGCTCTATTGGATTGAGATCTGGCAACTCTGGAGGCCATTTGAGTGGGTTGTCATGTTCAAGAAACCAGTTTGAGATGATTTGAGCTTTGTGACACGGCAAGGCAGGATAGATTCATGATTTCATGTTTGTTGTCAAATACTGACCCGACCATCCGATGGAGACTCATCAGACCAGGCAACGTTTTTCCAATCTTTTATTGTCCAATATTGGTGAGGCTGTGTGAATTGTAGCCTCAGCTTCCTGTTCTTAGCTGACAGGAGTGACACCCGGTGTGGTCTTCTGCTGCTTCAAGGTTCGACGTGTTGTGCGTTCAGAGATGCTCCTCTGCAGCCGAGGGTTGTAACAAATGGTGATTTGAGTTACTGTTGCTTTTCTATCAGCTCGAACCTAACTGAAACTGTGGGATTATCCACTCACCTGGGCCTCACGGCTCTAAGACCACAGTATTTAATTTCTCAGCAACTCAGAAAATGCAACTGCCATTCATGACGCCGCTGTATACACTGAATCTTTCAGAACAACTCATTGGTGTCAGAAAAGCTCACAAGGTCAAATAAAAGTTAAATACTGGTAAGTTAATGGCAGTATCCACGCTGTGCCAGAGGTGTGAGTGTTTTGAGTTTGTCTGAGCAGGAAACAGGTAAAATTATTTATCAAAAATGTGGAGCTTCTGCCTGTTTTTGATTATTTATTTATTTATTTGTTAACACTGATTTAGTTCCTTGTTGTGCGCCCCCGACATTTCCCATGAAATAGTCGCATCAAGGTGAGGAGGTAAACAGGCACAGTCATTTCCTGAGAAATGTTTTGATAAATGAGTCATAACAGTTGTTATCATCCACGTAACACAGCATGCTTGTATAAATGAGTCCTGACAGCTATTAGCCTGATAGAGCCTCACAATCGTAAATTAGAGAGAACCCAGAGAGAATGTTTGGACTGTGTCTTGTCAAGTCTGTTATAATGAGTAATTCAGTGGCATACATCTACTCTCTCTGTTCCACTTTCTCTCTCAGTAACCTTTTCCCGTCATAACTTAATAGCTCCCGAGTATGGAGCGCATAATGATGCACTGTTTAGTCTGTAATTCAATTCTTAGCAAGTGTTGATTGTCAACATTGGATTGAGGATGGATGAATGGAAGTAGGGCAACATTAGGATTCTTGTCCAAGGGGGAATTATCTTACATTAACTAGGTGCAGTTATATAACAAACTGTAGTTCTCATAAGAAGGGAGGCCCCCGCAGACTGAGGTCACATTGCCTTTTAGGGGTCCCAAGCAAGGTCAAAGCATTGCAACCACAAAGGGGCCTTCATTTTCAAAGATATTATTAATGTTATGAAACTGTGGCCAGCAGTAGTCATGGCTACTTAGAGGCCATTAACACAAAGGGTATGACTGCGTGTTTTTGTTGTTGAATGTCTACTGGAATATCAGCCCACTCCAATAAAGGAGCTCTTGTGCTAAACTAAACATCGCTGTGTAACCAGTCAACATTCTCTTACTGGAAAGGAGACAGACTTTGCATCAAGAGAACCATTCACACCCTGCTGGATGTTTGTTTGCGTTATTTTTTTTTTCATGTTTATTTTTTATTCATTCCACTCCTGAGATCCAGAGGATGCCCTTTTCCTCCTTTCCCTTACCTCTTCTTTTCCTCCCAGCCGGCCGAATCCCCCAGAACATCTACGCCTGTCGACGTGTCAGAAGCGGAGATGCTGCTTTTTTTTTAACCAGTGTTGTGGACCCATGAGACAGTGATGTTTCTGTCCTGTCCAAGCAGCGCGTTCTCTCAAATATTTGTGGCAAGCCCTCTCCTTAGCCCTCCTGAGCCTGACGATCTGCTCTCCCTCAGCTTGCCCTAAAGCTGAGTTTGTTTCTGTGCAGCAGATGCTTCCTCAGGTCTCCTGCAATGCTGCACAGTTTTTTTGGTATTGTTACTAAAATAGCAAGGAATGAATAGCAGAAGATTGGGTTGTGTAATTGTTAAGTGTCACAGCTGGATTGTGGTATTTATACCTGTATAAATCTGTGGTCGTCATTATTTATTGAAGTTCCCGTCAGCCTCAGCTGCACTTGTTGATTGGATTATGCCTGAAAGCAACAAGTTCAAACATTGTTTCATCACAATGAGTTTAAAGGCAAGAATCTTTATATGTTTTGAATGTCCTCACTCGAATGCAGGAAGAAAAGCATGCTTTCGTAGTAAATTTGTCAAATAGGGTGTAAGGGTGCCTGCTTTCAGACAAAGACATGGTGGTACATTTGTACATGTGAAAAGGAACAAAAGTAAAAGTGTGTGAAGGATGTAAACCTGGCTGAGTGTTGTCGAGTGAAGTGGGCATGCTTGTCAGATTGTCAGTTCTGTTACAGTTTCAAGAAATGTCAAACGCTGTCCCCCCAATTCTGATGTCAGAACGGTTTTGGGGGAGGGGGTTTTAGATCCAATCTGATGAGCACTTCATTTTCTAAATGTAAGGATGTTAACATGCTACCACACAGTGGGTGTGTCCAGTGGTACAGAGCTGACTAAAGAGCATGGGTAGCAGAGCCTTATGATGGTCCACCACCTGTGGTTGCGGTGGCGGTCTGATTTCAACAAAGTGTCCGTGATGCGGTGGCTAGCAGATTCAGTGGCCTGAAGGAGACCCTAGTCCAGTTCATAATGTGCATACTGCGTTCTGCTGACAGATCTGCACATTCGCTTATCAACTTTGGGGTTTTTCCATTCCAACTGTGGCATAAGCCGCATGCACCTTTTCAAGGTGTGATTTGTGCGTTCACAACATTTACAAATGAGTCCCGGGTCTGTCATTACATAAGGACACATGACCAATGAATAACCATAACATTACCAAGCAGTCTTGCAGTCATAAAAAACAATGCTGGTACCAACTAGCAGATAGCCCTGCACATGTCCAATTGATTTTTGCACTATTCACAGTTTTAAAAAACGATTATTTCCACAATAATGTCTGTTCAGTATCAAAATATTTGTGTCCTTACACCTTACCACAGCTGTATCCCTGCTGATGGGTCTCGGCACAGAAGGGGAAAACAAAAGGAACCTCCCTGAAGAGAACATCAGTTTTGCCCTCTGTTCTGTTGATTCACTAGAACACTATATAGAGACCAGATGTGTGCGTGTTCTTGGCTGAGTCACTCAGCTGCGTTTCAAGAAATGGCCAGAGCTTTAACAACCCCGTCGACACCACAGGGAGCCGCGGTCTGCTTTGCCATCGACCCCTCTTTCACTGTTGTTTACAAACACTTATGTTTCAGTTTAGCTTGGATAAAACACATCCGTGAACATCCGTTTATTCCAAGTTAGACATAAGGAAATACAGACTAATAAAATTGAAACAGCATTTGTCTTGTATGCACATTGCAAATGGCTGCAGTCCTTTTAGATATCCTGCTTTTGCTTGCTGCAGTATTTTGTTTAGCTTTGATCCCGTCAGTGGTGCATTTTTCTTTCTACCCCAGAATCCACGTACCAAATATTGTGTCCACCTTTACATGGGCTATTTCCACTCTTCTGATGTGGAGGAGTGCCAGAAACACCCTGCAACCATTTGTTGTACTGTGGCAAGACGTTTCCTGTGTGTTTTGAGAGCCACGGGCTATCCCTTCTTTCCCTTTATCCTGTCCTGCAGGAAGTGCCAACACATTTAGCCTTTTATTTGTGAGACCATGCAGAATGAGCTTTAGCCCACCTAAGAGACACTCTTCCAGGAGGGGGAGGGCTTCTTGGAAGCTGGCCCGCCAGTGAAGACCTGTAAATGTCACGTTATAGCAGAGTGCTTTGATTGGCTTTGGGAGTGGGTGTCTACCTGGGTGGTTTTCAGTCTGCTTGGGCTTTTAGTAAAACAAACAATGGCTCAACAATCTTCCGTCTGGCAAGGGTTTGACAGTTTGTAGGGATGGTGCCAGTTACTGTATATATTCAAAATATATGATGCCTTGTATTTTGGTGATGGCGGCCAAAGCTGGATGGTTCTGAATCAGTTGAGAGGCAAGCCATGTCTCCCAAGAATCCAGTTAACTCTTTAGTCTGGTGATTTATGACCATCCCTAATGCATGACAGAGACGAGACTAGACTGATGTCATCTCATGGAGGAGCTAAAGGAGGGGCAAGAGCCATTTCATGAGCTTGCAAGAGATGTTGTTGATTCTTGGTAAAGTCAGTTTCCATCTCTTGAGATGAACACCAAGCAGGATCTCCAATGTGCCAAGCCATGACTCAAATGTCTATCAATCCTCAGAAGGTTCTCAGCCACCAACATGCCACGAGCGGCTTCAGATAAAGAGCCACAGCTGCCAGTTAGTTTCGACAACAGTGGCCATTTTTGCCATGTATTAGTTGCTTCCTCGAACCTAATAACTTGAAATGACCTACAATGGGCCTGATATCACATAATCTACCCAGCATGCTGTAACTGAGTTGTCTTGTAATCTCCTTTGTTTTCTTTGTGCCTCAATTTGATCTGAAATAGGTACCATGACTTGGACATTCACAAGAGCCTAAGGGACAACCTGAGCTACAAAACACTCATTGAATATCCTGTGCTGCATGTTGTACTCCGAGATAATTGGAAGGACTATCCCCTGAAAGGACCAGGTAAAAAAAACAACCCTTATTGAGCTTTAAGTGTTGTGAATTTCCTGCCAGTCCTTCCTTTTAAGCTAATTTCTGCAGCCACACTAACCTATTGACGCTTTATTAGCAAATAAGCATTTCTTCATCACTGTATTCAGCTCAATGCATTCTTTTTACCTATGTCTTCTGCAACTAAACAAAAGGGTGAACATGTGACCTATGTCAGATCCCTATGTAGCCCCAAAACGCCATCCCCTCTACACTACCCCAATTCCAGCAGCATTGTATCATGTCCTGATTTCTCCCGCGGAGACTTCAAGACTCTTCCCTTATTTTTCACTATGGCAACACGCTACCCCAACAGAAATGAGGGTGTTCTGCACAGCATCACACACACCAATTCAACCTCAACAGCGTCCGTGTCCAAAAAGAGGATCAAACACGGCTTATTGTTGAACAGTGACCTCATGAGTTGTGAAATGATAGAAGATGAGAAAATAGGACATGAGTCTGTGTTGTCCTTACCTGTTTGTCAAGCTCTTTTAAAGTAGGGACAGCATGTCGTGATAAAGGCGATTTGCTCACATTGTGGCCACACTGTGTATCTCTGAGTAGGGTTAGTATGGTCACAAAAGACCACACTAACCCAGTATCATTATACTGTCAGAGCCAGACAGGCGGAATGACGAATGAGGTCATTTTAGCTCATGACTGTGTGTGTGTTTTCAGTGATAAGGCCTTGGTGCCACACTGTTTTGCTATAATGTTAGCCATAGAAACATCCTGATAAGTGCACATGCCTTGGCCTGGGAAGCTGGGCAGGAAGTGATAAAGAGCAATCTGACACTGTGGCAGTGGCATATCCAGTGAGGATAAAGTAATGTTACGGGTCTAGCAGGCTCCAATTCATACAGCCAGTCAGTATTCTGGTTTAAACTACATTCAGCCTGTCATGGCTGACGTTTTCTGTGTGACCTCATTGACCCTGAGCCAGCATCTATTTGATGATATTTTTATCTTGCCGTTATTTGGGTCAGATTATTAAATCGCCTTTTAATTACATCATTCCAAATGTAGTTACCCGTTTGTCGATGCTCCACAGAGGGAGAAAGGGTTAAAGTAATAAGTCGTGACAAGACGTTTTCCCCATTAACCAAAGAAATCTAAACACAATATGTCTGAGTTGTCTTTCACAGCATGTCTATGTACGAGACATGTTCCTCAAAGCATTAGCAGTGAGGCGACAACAGGCTTCTCTCATTGTTCGCTTGCTAGGACTAGCCAAATCTAGCTAGCTAGTAAGCAAAGCCACATTGGTATTCGGTACTCTACTTATAGTAGTGTCAAATCTACCTGTGTTGAAAGCAGTCGGACTGGAGTCCCAGACGAACTAGCAGCCGACGGCAGAGGTGTCTCCTCCATCCTGAGGACAATTAAGCTAGTTAGCCTTCTTATATAGGTGAAGGTTTGAATGACAAGTGACAATGTGTCAGCCGCATAAAAAGGCAAAGACGTCACGACTGCCAGCCCCCTTGGGTAGCGTAATGGAGTAAATATGTCTGCGAATACGGGAGGCAGCATATCCCATAGTGAGACATTTCACTGACTCAGAGAACCACGGTTACGCAGGTAAGACTTAGTGACCGGTCTCTAATGAAAGGGTTAACACTAAACAACACCTAGGTCCAAGTTTGTCAAATATCCTGTTGCTATAAAACGTTTGTTTTCATCAGTATTAGACTAATCCAGGCCTGAACCCATAACTCTAAATCTTAACATACAGTATGTGTTCATTTGCTTCAAATTTATATAGTCAAAAAATGGTGGACCCTTTTTCACTTCCATAAGTAATGATCTGTACCAAATAAATGGTTAATGGGAGGCAGGCAGAGCTTTTTAATTTGCTCGTGTTACATCACAAAGAATAAAAGCTGAATTACATGAATCTTTCATATTATAGGCTCAGTTGGATAACCAGTTTTTTTAAGATACAGGCAAACATTTGTTGGCAAAAGTGTCTGAGGTTTAAAGTAAATTCTCCGTAAATGGACTGTGGGGAGATCACGTTGGGGAGTAAAGTCTCATAATTCACAATTATCGTTTTTACAGTGATTTATTCTATAGCCTTCCTTTCACACGTCCACCCTTCTTTATTGCGTAACTAATTGCTCGGCAAGCTGCCTTATCCTGGAAACCAGCACGGAGCCAAACAATAGCGTCATCATTCCCAAACTGGCTGCACTGTCTCTTTCTCACCATTTCTGTTTAAGCATGACCCCAGCTGTGCTCCAACCATCTCTGTTCAGCTGACCACTCTGGTCACTTGTTTATACATGCAAGAATTTACTGTTGCAAGAGCCCTGTTTAATCATACTTTATTTTATACACAAATGGGGTCATATTGTTTCAGCTGACCCTGCATCAGCCTGCAGTAGTTTTGCAACAAAGAACAAAGGGGTGGACCAAGAGAAGGAGGACGTCACCCATGGTTCACCATCCCAACAGAGGGCTTGCACTACGGGGGGAACCAGCATCTGGACAGGGATCCCAGAGGCCAGCCCTGAAACTGAACCCCCACATGAGAAAAGGGCCAAGAGAGAAGCACGGGTGGAAGAGCAAGAGGAGGGGGAGATCATGGACAGTAGCGATGAAGAGAAAGAGGAGGGGGAAGGAAATGCTGACGAAAATACCGCATGTGATAAACGCTGTGATGGTGCCAAAAGCCCCGCTAATGACATTGAGGTGATTAAAGATAAACCAGAAGACAGTTAATGTTGATTATGGTATTAATTAACACTGTGACAGCAGCAGCGATCAGTGTATAAATTAGGACATCACTGGGTCCACTGATGACAGTTCAGCTGCCAGAGAGAGTGCTGAGGTCAGCATGACTAAGGAAGATGCTGTGAAAGAGACAGGGCCTGTTAATAACCCTCGCTGTCATGGTGAAAATGAGTCAGCTGCTGACCGCTGTGGGTTGTAATGATAATGCCCAGATGTTCAGGATAAAATGAATGTGGAGACAGACATATCTGACAGGAAGGGTTAGGGTCATCAGTGTTGTGTCAGTATACCGTGGACCAACCCAACAGTTGTTTCAAACAGGTTGTTTTAAGAAACAAGAACAATGTTTGCATGTATATAAATAGAATCATTTCAATGTTAATGTTTAGGTTATAGGTTGAACTGGTGTGTCTGGAAACATGCTTTTTGAAATAAAGACATTATTTGGAAATCGTTTGGTATTTGTGTTGTACTGCTGTACATCTGTGGTGGATTCTGACACAAGTATCAGACCAAACAACAAAAATATAATTGATATCTCATATAAATCCAATCTTATAGTCCATTCGTTACGTGTTCTGGAGCTTTTGTTCATTCTTATTAGACTCCATCTGTTGATCAAGTCGAACGATCATGTGAAATGACGGAAAGCTCCAGAACACTTAATAAAGGTAATTTAGTGTACACCTTGAATCTCAAATTTTAAGCCAACATGGATAAGAAATCCTTAAAGTATTTAGAAAAAAGGAACTTTGTTTATCTATATTTCTATGACAACTGGAAAAACTCAAACTGATGAAGACTGTGTGATGTGATTGAAAGCTCAAGTACAGCCTAAATAAGTAAGTATAAAGCTTCTTTGAACAAATGTTCGATTAAAGATATGTCTTGCACGTTATTCTCTAAAGTGTATGTGTCCAGACCAGTAATCTAATTTTTCCATCAGCTAATAAAAGTTAATGTTGACATGCTTATTTTTCTGACACCTCTGGGGCGTCTCCCTGTGTGCGCTGCCTCTACACACCATATTCTTACCTAATGTTAATTTAATTCAACAACAGAGTGCCAGTAACAACTGACAGTATGGCTTATTGGTGGGGCCAGTGTTTATAGATGTGTTTTAATAACCCCTGCTAACCTCTTTTGGATGTTAACCCCTGTGGACAGGCGCTCTTTGATGTCTGGCCTGTGATGACGTATTTTCCACCTATTTGCAGTCAGAGGCATGATCTCACATCTGACTGCGCATCCCACTGCAAGAGAGGATGCAGAGATCCCTAACTCCTTCATTCCTGAATGAATAAAGTGCAATTTTAATGTGCATGTTCAGGTTTTTGCTATTTCTCATATATAATATCCATCTGGGCCTTTATACAGTTTTCTGAATAAACAACATCAGCACAAAGCATTGCCTATTTATAAATGTACATGCAATTTACAAAAATGGGCTGACAAGTTTTAACCACTCAACGGTTTAACCAGAACAGTTTGCCATTTTGGGGATAATCTTATTTATCTTTTGGCCTAGAATTAGATGAGAAGACCGACACCACTGTCATGTTTCTCTGCTAAATACAAGGCTACATACAGCCAGCAGCTGGTTTACTTAGCTTAGCATAAAGACTGCAAACAGGTTGCCTGGCTCTACTAAAATCCACCAGAAGTAGTCTCAAACATACGCAAAGAACCACAAGCTGTTGATTTTACACTTCAGGTTTAAATGTACTGCTAGGGGGATTTTGTTCAGACAGACCCAGACTAGCTGTGCCCCCTGGTTTCCAGCCTTTATGCAAAAAAAAACCGGCTGCTGGCTTTAGCTTCATATTTACCAGACAGGATATGACGGTGTCATCAGTCCTCTCATCTAACTCTCAACAAGAAGGCGAATAAGCTTATTTCACAAAGTGTCACACTATTCCTTTAAACAAATAACAGAATGCTGTGTCCTCCAGCCAGGCCGCGATGGCGCTGAGTTAGGCCATCCCATGCCAACGCATATATTTTACTAATATTGACTGCTGATAGTCACACAGTCAATAGGATTCAGAATCTGTTGCCCATACAATACAATACAATACAATACAATACAATACATACATACAATACTTAAATATGTGGTACCTTCTGACCAGAATGTTTGCACTGCGTAGAAGCATGTAGATGAAAGTACAAAGTAGTAAACTCTGGTGCCTACACATCTGTTCCTTCTTTTGTCATGGCTGTTTTGAATTACCCCCCATTTTATTTTAGCAGGTCTCTTAATTTTCTATCTCAATAAAGTTACTCAATGCGACCACACAAAAGCTCTGCCTTTGTTTCTGTTTGCAGTTAAACGTAAATTTGGGCTGTTTTTAGTCTGTGGAGAACACAGGCATTGGAAATAATGCATCCAATTTAAGTAAATTGCCCTTTGAAATATCTGTAGTTGGTTTTCACTTAATTTGACTTGATTTGGTGGGCAGGGCTCAATTGTGCTGCGTGCAGAGCTGGTTTTTATGACACCAGCTTCGGGACACAGCTCTGATTTGGTGGCCGTATCCAGAAACAGACTAATGTTGGCAGAAGTGCACCAGCAAAGGCAGGTACTGAAGCACAAAATCATGTTTCGAGAGCCTGATGGCACACAGTGGTTCTTATTAGGCACTGAGAATAATTTCTCAAGCAGAACCCCTAAAATGCACGAAAACCTTTTTGGTGTTCAAAATCAAATTTTATCTCTTTATCTGCAACCAAATTTACAATAATCCATGCATATTTCACATTTTGAATTGAGATTCAACTGCCTTTGCTTATCTCACAGTTCCAAGCACACAGACTAAATGAGGCCATCTGTTTTTCCTGAAAAGAAAAGCTGTGCCATCGTGGTTTTCTGTGGCCTGATCATGGTCGGGCTCATAGTGCCAATATAAAATCTGAAGACAGTTATTTTGTAATATATAATAATTTACCTTTGGTCAACAAAGACATCACCATTTCAGGATTCACAGTCAAAATGTTAGATTTTCCTAAATGTTTTCCTCTTTAGTGTCATTTGTACACATATGTATATATATATATATTATTAAATCACCCTTAATGACATATTGAGGCAATAACAGTTCCAGCAATGTTTTTACCGCAGTCACCTCTGCGAGTGATCCCCAGGAAGTTGTTAGCAGGAAGGGATTCACTTGTTCCATTTCTTCTGTCTTATGTCAGTCTGACAGTCCGAACCAACAGCCTGCACATTGTCTGTTATTCTTTTATTATCAGCCTCGAGCTATCGAGATGAAGTTGTTTTTAGAGCACCTGCCATTGCCTTATAAAACTTTCTGATCAGATTTTCTCTCCACTACATTATAATAGTGGCTTTGTTGGAACTGTACGCAGACCCCACCAAATATACACGTTTAAAAAGGGAGTCCTAAAGGATCCCAGTGACATGTAACCAGTCAATCCAACCTCAACTCTTTCCCAGCAGCATACCTTAATTGCATCTGGTTGAAATAATAATTAAACTTCTGAGACTCTCTTAGTAAGTGAGGCTGGAGGAGGAGATGGAAATCACCACCAATGCCATGATTGGCATTGGTGGTGATTTTACTAAATCTATCTATGTTTCAAACCTCATTTATAGTCATACATTCAGCGATAGTATGTGGTGCTTAGACATCAGGAGGAAGCTTGGAATGAAACTGCTGCTCCTTCGCATTAAAATAAGTCAAGGCAGTTGAGATCAAGCACCTGAGCACCTCTGTGGAGGCATTCTTGACGTGCAATTGGGAAGAAACCGGTAAAGGCATGTATGTGCTTCTTTCCTTAAATTTATATCTGTTTTTGTATGGGTTTACTTAATTGCAGTTTGTGACAAGGTGCTCTTTTTTTACTGCATGAAGTCTAGGGTCATAGTTGCCGCTCATTAGCTACATTTCCATGGCACAACCATTGTCAGCTCCAAAGATCAAAAGATGCAGAAGAAATCAGAATTTGTGTTACAGGCGAAAGTGGGTGGCAATATAATGACTAAGGCCTTACTAGCCTTCATCCCTTTGTAATAGTGGAAACCAGGCTGCAATTACCCAGCATGGGGGAGACAAAAGAGTAGGAAAATACATCACTGTTGTCACACACAGCAGTGTCCTGATCTTGAGGCCAACCACTGCTTAAGAGTTCAAATCACATTTTTAAATGCTAACGCAGAAAATACTGTTTTATGACATCAATCATTGTGGTGAAGTTTAAAATGATCTGTGAAAGAAATGAATGTAACTTCTCTGCATTTATGTGACCAGCATTTATAAAAAAAAAAAAAAAAACTTTTGTGAGCATATTTACATGGAACACAGAAGGCAGCAGCTCTCTCTTTTGGAAAGTAGTGGTCGAATGTTTTTTTTTTTTAAGTTGCCCCTGCTGTAAATGAACTTAATATAGAGTAAATATATCTACAGGTAAAAGAATAGCATGAAATACAGTCTGTATATATTCAGGGATTATAGATATAAACTCAAGGGATATATATTAGAGTTTGATGTTGGGCTGAAGTTGGAGACACAGCATTAATGTAGGTAAAACTTGATTGAACAAAGAATTTAGTCCAGCATAATGAAAGACAAAACCAGTAGGGAAGTGGCACTAAATACCATCTCTGCACCTTGGAGTCCACATTCTACATTTTATCTCACTGATGTTTCACATTTTAGCCATTTTGGGAGGCAAACATAGTCATTAAAAGAAAAAAGCTGTAGCGTTAAACCTCTTTAACGTTTTAAAGGAAATGAAGGCAAAATTACAGCTTCTGATTATGTGAACTCATTGCTCTGCCCATTTTAAACAATAGCAAGAGCAGCATATGCCAACATTAGCTCAGCTGTTGATGGTATGTGCCCCCTTGGGAGATTATTCAGTCCAACATAGTCTCCAATGGGCTGAGACTCAAGACGCCCAAAGACTCAGTGCTGCCTCTCCCATCAATGCTCAGCTTGTTTGAGCAAATAATCACTCCAGTAGCCAGCAGCCCTCTGGAGACAGACTCAGCAATCCAACAGCCTGGGAGGGAATTGACTTAGATTTTCCCCTAAGCCAGCTCATCAGTTATTCTTATGTAATTGCAGATGGGGATCTGATGGGTGTGTCAGAAGAGTTGCATCACTGTCACCATTGTGTGTGTGTGTGTGTGTGTGTTGCTGATTGCAACGAGAGGGCCCCACACCCTGTTAGGATTTGGCAAATGGATGTCTTTTACATCACTTTGTTTGAGTGAGAAATGTAACATGTAATAAAGTACATCATGATATAATAATTCAGTTCAATTTTTATGTATATAGGGCACTTTTTCGTAGAGAGCAGGTGTAGACCGGCTTTATATTTACAGAGATGGGAGCGAGAGTGGGAGGAAAGAGAACGTAGAGTACTCCAGTACAGTTCTACATGCAGATGTAAAGTAATAGTTGTGGTAATGGTAGTAATGTTAATATTAATACAAATAATACTAATAACAATATAAAAGTATAATTAAGATGTGTAGCCGGTTTTAACTGCACATATGATAGCAATGAGTCTTTAAATTGTGCAGGTGTAATCAGGTGAGTCACTAACACACACAGAATGCTTCTTCCTGTTTTGTCCAGCAGATGGTGCTTTTTCAAATAAGTGGCTGCCTCTGCATTTGTACTTGGTGGGCAGCCTCTAACCCTCCTTGTGTGTTGCTCCTGGGCTCCTTATAACTGTGAATATTAACCTGAGGTTATAGACAGGGGGGCTGTAAAGTAGCTGACATCAGTGCTCCGCAGCTTCCAGCATGTTGTAATGGCCACTCTCGATCCTGTTAGCTTCTGGTTGCACACGCACAGCATTACGTAGCGCTTGACGAAGCTTTAATGCTAATGTCTTTGTCATATAAACACATTTAGGGTTCAGAGAATGAGGTAGTCGCTGAGTTATTTAATTGCATGGGCGCGTGTGTGTGAGAGTCTTGTTTGCCTGTGTGTCTGAGAGCAATCGTTTTTACAGGTTTGTGCTCGGTTGGCTAGGACCAAATTTCTCACAAGCATGATCTTTGGGTCCTCTGAGACAATTAAGGCTGAGGGATTGTGAACACTGCCACTGTGCCTGTCTGTACATTATAAAGGAATGCTACAGTTGACCAAAAGAACTTGTCACAATAACATACAGGTGCCATTACATAACTAAGTTAGCTGCATTGTGTTAACAAACAGACAAACGACTCTGAAGGACCGAGGTAGAAATTTTCTTCTTTAGGAAGCAACAGAAAGGGAAAGAGCAAAAACAGTGCTCCCCAAAAGTGTTTGGACTGTAAATCTGGGCTGCAAATGGCAGCCACACATCTTTGTGATTAGGTAAACCTCAGAAACCTTTCATGTGAGCAATCTGTAAAACCTCAGTAGGCACATCCTGTGCGGTATGCAGCTCAATCAAAGGCAATGTGTCCTGCTCAACCTCTTATTAAATACACTCGATTAAGACTAGCTATGCAGGAAAGTTGTGCATGTAGCTTCACATAGACACTTTTTTTAATAGTTGTTTGTGAGGAGATGAAATGCCTTTTGTGGATGCAAGTGAGTACTTGGGAGTGTTTGTGTGTATTTGGAAAATCTTCTTAGCTAAAGTGAACATGTTGCTCTGAAATATTTTCCAACATCTGCCGCCCATCAGGATGTCTGCTTTCTGAGCCACTGCTGCATTCCTGAGCCGCTCCCTCTACCTGGATCAAAAAAGAAACCCTTCCCTGTCGTTGCCCCTGAGCTCTGCTCTCTTAACCCCAGTTCAAACTGTACTGGAGGTATTTGTACCAGGTGCAGGAATCTGCCATCAGACCCTACCTCTGAAAAACTAAATGAACACACGTCCTTTACAGAGTATTACTTGCTGTGTTCTTGGATTATACATTTCATATTGCATGGGTTTCTTTTAGGTCATAAAGCATACAGGACCAATCTGAGATCATGTAAACATTAATAATGAAAACACCAGAGCGGGAGTCAAGTGGTGTTTGTGACAGTAGCAGCACACTGTTTCAGTAGCTGGAAAACTGAATTTGAAGTCTCTATGACCACATAAGCAACTCTGTTACCCCTGTTTCTGCCTCATAATAGTATTTCTTAATGCCTGTTAAACTGAAACCTGGAAGGGAGACTTAAGCCCTCCCTACTTCGCAGGGCTGTTTACAGCTCTTTAGCAGACCCCTGCAGTTTAAGAGCCAACAGAGGCCAATGCAACTAATTCACTTTTAAAGGCAACTGCTAATGAATTAGGTCAATTTGGTAGTGCTATTCTGCTGTGTGAAAAAAAACGTTGCTGGGAATGCATTCTTTGTATACAGCCCATTGTATACAATAATAGTCATTGTCCTTCTTGCATGGTGTCTAATCCCAGCCCATTCAGAGCAGCACTTAAGATTCTTGGCATACTCCCATACTCATTGCTACTCCTGAACTTAATCTCTCCAACACCCCCCACCCACCCCCACCCCCCTCAGAATCAGTCAAGTGTATGGCTTAGCCAGATCAAATGAAGGCAAGCTAGCTTGATGCAGAATGGCATTCCAAAGCACATGGAGAGAGAGAAAGTCAGGAGAGAGAGCCTCCAAGGTTGTGTTATATAAGAACAGACTGATCCTACTCAGTGTGCGCTGAGAATCTGTTGGATCTACAGAATGATATAACAGGAGGATTTTATCTGGAAATAGTGACTTTATAGTGACATCTACACCCCCAACACACACACACCCCCCCACACACACACACACACACACCTCAGCCCATTGCATGTGAGAACTGTACCGTTTTGCAATGTAGTTTGAACAGACTGTACTCAGGCAGTGTCATATTTCATAAATAAATCCGTTTTATTTTGTAGCATATAAAATTAAATCATTTTACAATTTATTCCAGTATGACACATAATATCCAAATAAAGTAGCTACATTTTTTGATAAATAATATTAATAACAATAATATAAACATTCATTCATCCTTTGACATGTTTCGCTTTGTCTTTTTCATGAAGGGAGTTCAATAGCTGCCACAAAACATGAACAATAATGCCCACGTCAGGAAGGAATGAAACCACACGCTTGTTAAACAAGTCCAGAGGTTACATTTCGGTGTTTTGTTCGTAAGATACAGGATGGTATGCTAATTGAAATTGCGCATGTGCATATCTACATATACACACACAAGTCTACAGTCTGTGTCATGTCTGATGTTAAGGATCAAAATATACACAGTGAATTGATATCAGCGACTAACATAAATGTACAAATATTAATTACATCTTGCTCCATAACGAAGCTACTTCTGATGCTCCATTAATATGAAGCAGTTCTTAATTAAGAATGCTGATGTAGTCACAGCAAACAGTGCACTTCATTGAGTCCTCATGATGTAAGCCCGCAATTCCTTGGGAATCTAGTTACAACAAGAAGCTGGTAGTTGATTGGTAGTCTATTTACACCCCTGCATTCATCTGGACAGCCATTGGCTGCCAGTACTGCTGTTGATGTCTTTGTCTTGTTGAGGGGTTTGGACGTTCCTCACCAATCAGTCTCTGAACTTGTGGATGTCGTTGGAGAGGCGGTAGAAGGGGTAGGAGGCTTCGTTGGCATGGGGACAGTTGTAGGTGCACTTGCAGGACTCAATCATCATGATGTTCTTGTTGAAGGTCTCGCCATCCTCGCAACGGAACTTGACACGGATGGTTCTGGTGTCATGGGGGGTGCAGCAGCGGCCATCAACACAGGCTCCGCAGTACTTGGGCCTGTACTTCTTCAGGCTGGAGCAGCCGGCGTAGGTGAACTTCACTGGTTGGCTGGACTTCTTGGTTCTGCTGCACTTCTTTCCTTTCTGCAGGGCAACAAGCAAGAAGGAGATGGAAATTAGTCGTGCACTCAGAAAAAGAAGTGATGCATGTTCTGTGTCACGCATGCTTCCATCATATTCAGTCGTGGTAGCTCAAGCTTACCTTCAGACTGGAGTAAGCTGACTGGGTGCATGGCCGCACTTCACAGATTCTTGTTTCTTTGACCAGCTTGCACTCGCTGTTGTTGTTGGTGACTCTGGTGGAGATGCCTGTTCCACAGCTCCTGGAACACTGGGACCAGGGTGTGGTTTGGACAATGCACTTCTGGCTGTCAAATATGTGGACTTCAGTCTGTGTTCTGAATGCTGCAATAAAAAGAAGTAATAATAAACATTAGCATCCTACAATCCTAAACATTTTTTAAAGATCTTGTATGAATATAACTAAAATATGAATATTATTAAAAATAATAATACAAATTATTTTAAAGAAAGACAGCTTTCTTACCAGGTAGAGACTTGAGTCCTTCCTTGACAATAGCAATGAGCTCGTTCTTGTTGGTGAGGTCTTGTTCCAACTCATCAGTCAACGTGTCTTTGCCAAAGATCTTCTCTAGGATGTCTGTCTGCTTGCCGTCATCACACACCCACTCTTCGCAGCACTGGCCTGCTACTTTGACCAGTCTGGGGTTGGCACAGCCCAGGTTTGGCAGGGAGAGCTCCTGCGGGCACAGCGGGACACATCCCACTGCCCCATCGATGCATGTGCACTGGTGTTTACAGTTGGGCTGGAAGCTCTCTCCGTTCTGGTAGATCCTGCTGTTGTACTCGCATGGCCTGCCCTCTGACTTGGCTGCAGCGGGAGAAAAACAGGAGGAAAGGAATGTTATTCTTTCCTGCTCCGCTCAGAGAGTCTGCTGAAGACATCACATGGCTGCCAGGTAAGGATCAGCTAAACTGTGAATTTCTTGAGGCTGCCTGAAGAGTCTCTGCCCACCCATAGTGGTCTGTCTGTACTTTGAGGTTTAGTTTAAGTCTCATTCTATCTGCCTTCTACAGTGTTGAAATCACATGGGCTCCCATACTCCTGAATCAAACCCCCCTTATATAAAATAAACTACTTCAAACTAATTCAAATGCGTGCACATCTGGAGCTGGATGGTGTTTATACATACCTCGGCAGATGCCACGAGTAGTAGCAGCAGCAAAACTGGCCCCAAAGTTACAATCCAGCCCTTTAGTGTGGTCACAAGGCTCGGTCAGGCTGCAGTCCTCGTTCAGCTGCCTGGCGCAAACTTTGCAGCAGCCGCAGCCGTCCAGGACGACGCTCACTCCGGGTGCGCATTTGGGCATCTCCAGCGAACACTCACACACGGAGGGGCAGGAGGACGAGGAGAGGACCTGCACAGCCAACAAAAAAAACATCCTATTAAAGAATGACACTTTAGAAGTCATGCTACCCAGGATGTCACAAAACTATAAAAAAGCTCTCATCATTCCATCCCGTTAAAAGAAACGTGCGTAGTTGCCTCTCCTTATACTTAATATAGAAAAACATAACCGCTGACACCTTTCTCTTTCAGATTGAAATAGACCAATAACTCACCACGTTGAGGCTTCCGAGGAAGGTAACGACAACAGTAAGCATCAGCATCTTGGATAAATGTTCTTCTGCGTGTTCAAGAAGAATCCTGTTCCAGGTTTTATGAAAAGTAGTTATAGTCTGTCTTCGGAGGAGTCCTTAGGTATTCCCTCACTCAGTCGTCTGTCTCTCTTGATTTGTTTGCTGGTAGTCTCTGGTGTTAGAGGCTCCTTTAGAGTAGCAGAAGCTCTCGGTAAAGCGGTTGCAGTCTGCTTTGGTCCGGCCACCTCCGGACTTTTATACCGTAGTGGGAAGCTGACGTCGTTCCTGGGCTGCCTGCTGAACTGTTCCCAAACTATGCCAGGAATGTTTCTCGGCGCATTTTCCATCCAAGACCTAAGCTCCACCCTGTCTAAACCTTTCTCTTTTTTTTTTCTTTCTCAAATGGATTTTTCCCCCCTGGATCCCATCTGAACACACTTTTCCGTCTCACATTTTTCCCTTCTTGTTTATCATCCCCCCCCTTTCATTTTCTTCCTCTGCTCGCTTCTCACATCTATCAACTCAAGTTCAGTGGAGTTTTCCTCTAGAACTAGTGGAGTCTATGTGCTTTATGGATTGATGACCCCCGTTTCGTTTTATACAAAAAATGAGTGAAAAAGTGAATTTTATATTTTATAACCTACTGTTTCAGTACATCAGTTAACTTGTTCTAATTTATACAAAACTGCTTACTACTGTTGTCTTGTGATTTAAAATATGATAAAACATGCCAGAGAATGTGCTTAAGGGTGTAGAAGTATTATACGGTTACAAATTAACTCATTTCAGTATCAGTTATACAGTGTCCCCGCAGGGTTATTCGACTACTTTTCATTTTTGTGACAGTGATACTTTGCTGATTGAAGCAATTTGTTAAATACACTTTGTATAGCATGTTGCAGCGGCCACGTTTAAAATAGCTGTAGGGTTTTCTCTGTGAGTCTAAAGGTGTGGGCAGAAATACGTTTAACAGCGTCTATTTCTGGCGTTCCAGTGCCTTTATTCAGAGGAGCTAAGCGTTTCCAGATGCGCACCAGAGCTCAGACGTAACAATATTGCCATATTTGGTATGGCAGTAGCCTACATTATTAACATATTTCTCTCCCTTTGGCCAGCAGACCACAAAGCATTCCTGACAGCTTAAAGGCTTGTTAAATATGTTCTTCATGCAGGGAAATTCCTTTGCATTCATTCCTTGAGGCAATTTGACTTTTCACGCAATCTGTCCATCACGTTTCAGGGGGGGAGAAGTGGGACCCGTTGTAGGTAAAGTCATCCAATTTTCCACAAGAGATGTGGTGTTGGTGGGGGGAGACACATACTTGGTCTTTGTCTCTACTTTTTTACATCAGGGGTCTCAATAAGTCCCCTCCACCGAAGTTTTCAAATGATTCCGATTGATGAAAACTTTAACCAGATGGAAACGAAGTGCGTAAAGACGCAACATAAAACCATTATTACTTCCATGAACGGCTGGCAGATTCCAGAGAGGACATTTTGCGTTTGCTTTGGAAGAGTGTTTATTTGTGTTTATGGCAGCGGGCATTTCACTCCTCTCTCCCCTGTAACCACACGTGTAGTTTTACCATGACGATGTACTGAGACCGCAGCAGTCCAACATCACGGCTGGAGAACCTCTCCGGTGAGTTCCCTTCTTCTTTTGTTTGACAGTTTATTCTGCGGACTTTAGTTGACTTTGATGAGTTACAAATCAGTTTTTACCTGCAAATCCCCGAATCATTGTACTCCCGTTATATGAAGAAATGTGAGTCATGGCAGCTAAAACTGTTTCTTATAATATTCAATTCATTCAGCAAAAGTAGCGATTGTTTTTTTCTGCGGGTCGCTCCGGACCCGTTTTGGGCAGGTTGACATTGAATACTGAAGCTTTTTTATAATTGAAAGCAGCTGAGGCTGTAGGTGTCTGCAGGCACACTGTCTGAGCTTAGGTTGTGGATGATATATTTTGTATTTAAAGAATGACCATATATCAAATATGATATGTATATGATTCGATTGTGAACAGATCCATGTAGCCTGTGTCTGTGTGAGTATTTGTACTGGAGGTGTGTGCAGCCTGTTTGGAGAGGGGGTGTGTCTGTGTGAGCACATGTGCAGTGCTTTCTTGTTTGTGTTTCCAAGCTGTATTGTGCTACTGCGTGTGTCCATCTGCATAGACAAATGTCAAATGTAAGATTTTGAAGGGGCGCCCCATTGATTTTACACATCAACATCAGTTTACTCCTCATGGCGAGTGCAGCTCAGCCTGTGGAAACAGCTGTAAAATGTCTTCTTTACAAAGCTTGATAAGATAACCGTGATAATCTCATCATCTCAGTTCAGTTGCTTTTAACAGAAAGCCTTTGCATTACAAACTGTGGCCATGGAGTTTAAAATTCATACAAGCAGCGACGGTTTAACAAAAACATGCTATTGGTTTCATTATGCAAAACGTAGGATCCAGTGTTTTTT
>JAVQJD010002671.1:0-14701 GCA_036023655.1 Nannoperca australis
GTGAAAGAACCTCCAGAGCGAACAAAAACACCAAAAACCTCTCCACCAGCACATTTGTGGAGGCCACGACTCCAACAAGTTAACACCAAACAAAAAACCCATAAGTACAAAGTTAAATAACACAAAGATTTAAAAGAGCAAATAAGACGAGCGAAGCAACCGTATCGGGCAGCACGCACTTACAAGCGCTTGCGCACACGAAAATATATACACTTGTTTATACTATATAATATACACTTGTTGTCATTTTATTAGGTCCACCTAAAACTGTGCTGCAATAAATCCTACCGTCATGAAGATGGGAATGCCATTAGTTTAGCAGCTTTTTGATCAGAGGCCAAAGTTTGGGATAAATTAAAATGCTGACCTGATGATGACACTACAGAAAAGTTATGGGATAGCAAATTTCATAATAATCCATCCAATAGTCGTCAAAAACCAAAAAGGTCAACATCATGGTGGCATTAGAGGAACAGTCAGGGGATCACTTAAGTTAGCATTTCCCTGAGAACTATAAATGTCTCTCCAAAATTCCATGGCAATGCATGTAATAGTTGTGACATATTTCAGTCTGGACTAATGTGGTGGACCAACTGACCGACAGACCAACATTGCTACCCTTAGAAAGACACTGCTAGCATAACTAAAAATGTTCTGCAAAGCCATAATCTTGCAGTTCAGGAGTATGGGGAGTTTTGGATTTACCTGTTAAGGCTTTGATGGGATAATGTTGTGGTTTCACTTTGCAGAAAAATGGGCTCTTAAGCAGAAAACCCTCACCCAATCTCAGTTGGGCCTTCCATGTGTTGAAAGCACGAAACACTTGGCAGCTGTGTTTCCTTCTTAAGAGCCTGCTTCCATGGCTTAATTTTATTGGCACAGAATTATTCAAGTTTTTGAAAGTAGATACAGCAGATGTGTACAGGAGCAGTGGATTAACATCCTCATGTCCCAGTGGGTGTTTCTAAAGGAAGCCGATGGCTTGAGGTCTATACTTTGAGAGTAATAGAGGAAAAAGTGAAATTATTTTGGGAAAGTGAGAGAAAAAACATTCCTGTGTTGTCATCACACCTTGTTACTTACTGTAAAAGAGGGTGCATGAAAATTAAAAAGAAGACTGAAAGGCTTTACTTCGCAGGTAAACAGGCTGTGGGTGCAACATAATACAAAAACTATTTCACTGTGATATTTGTCTTTGTAACAAACACAATGAAAAGATTGTACTTCAAAACTTCCTTGAAACACACCATTTCCAATTGCATATACTGTATTTCATGATCCCTGTTTGAGTTCTAATGGTCAGTGGCACCGCCGACTTCCCATTTTCCCCACCATCCTGTCAAGATTTACTGTGAAGATACGTGTTTTTGATGCCTATGCCCCACCCTCCGGTTCCTCTGCTTCTAGATATTCCAAACTGATCTGACCAATCAAGCTCACTTTCTTGGAGCTGCACAGTTAAGCAGTTCAACAAGTTTCACAGTGATCAGATTATGCTCCCCTTGCTGTGTCCAAGGGAGAGCATTAAGGAGAGTTTTAGGGAGGGAAAGCTCTCCCTCCTGGGGACTCTCTGAACTGTGTTAGGGCAGGACCGGGGTTTTGCAGGGTGGAGAGCAGCCTGCTGATAAAGGCTGAGCCACAGGAGTGTTTGGGGGGTGCTGGGTACTATTCACCTTGGAGCTACTGCAGAGCAGTTTCACTGGGATCTTAAGAAAACGGTAGACAGGCAGAGCCCCTTTGAATTTATCACCCCAGCAAAGGGAAGACTATTTGAATGGCTCAGGAGGTTGAATGCTGAGTGAATGTGAAATGAGATGATGAAGCAGTGGAAAGCAACGGAGACGTTTCCATATGCATGGCTGGGCCCCTTTTCACCATTTCCCTTTTCACTCTTCCCATTCTTGTCTGTGTTTAAGGCTCTAATAAAGCCACCCCAGCTCAGCTACCTTTTCCTCTACTTCTACCACAATAAGCCAAGCACCCAATTGACTGTGGCTTCAGCTCACACCTCTGCCTACAGTATATCCCTCCCCTGTAATCAACCTAGCTTCTCGTCTAGTCACAAGGGCCTTTCAAGACTCAAAGCTAGGAGGTATCCTTGGAGAAAGAAGAGAGGAAAGGGAAATACAGGAACACAATGTTTGATTCTACAATTTTTTTTATTTGAAACTAGCCAAAGGATTTCAGAATAAGTACAAAGGTTAAGTTTTATCTGAACTCAAACCATGATCTTTTTCTAAACCTAGTAGTAGTTTTGGTGCCTTAATCTAAGCAATCTGCAACTGTTGTACAGCGTTAACTGCATGTTCATTATTGTTACCATGACTACAGAGGTCTGGTACGGCTAAATGTGTCATTTTGGGAGATCAAAGACCTATTCTGTAAATTTTGTTGGAAGACTTGTCACTGTTGCATATTATACATACATGTGGAAAACTATGGTGTATTCATGATAAATGATTATATGAGCAACACTTCAATAAAGAATATACGCAGCCTTTATTTAGAAACATAGTTGGCCTGCAACCTTTCCACCATGGAGAAGTGTCAAGGTCTCAGTGTGATAATGATCTCAACTCTGAGAGAAAATAGCCCTGCTCAAGCTTCTCCGACACAGTCTGGGGCCAAAAAGGAAAGTGAGAGGAAAGAGAAACTGCAGGGGAGAGATGCATTACCTGAGACCTGTAATGTTCTTAGACAAGATGACTTGAAGTCACAGATCTACACTCCAAAGGTGGAGCCAGGTCAGCCAATAAACACAGAGGTAATGGTCACATAGTTTATCATCTCCCCTATGACTGACTGCCGCTGATCTGGCACGGCCTGGGCCCATCTTCTCCAATTCTCCTTGCCTTTAATAAGCAATTTCTATCCAAATGAAATCACTGCCCCTTCGTGCACACATAGAGGCTAATTTTCAACTTGAGAAAATATTTCGTTATGATCCGTGATGGAGACAAAATAGCTTCCTCATTTGCTAACACGCAAGTGATGAGCCGTTTGAGGAATGCAATGCCTCGGATCTCATTTAAACTTCCACCACTAATCTACACACACACTGTGTCATCATGATTGGGTGCTTTTAGGAATGTAATGGATAATTGTATTTGCACATTGATGCAGAAAGACTAAATTACTTAGAATTAATTAAAATTAAGGCATAGTGAACATCCAAACAAGCAAGAAATATATATTTCATATATTTTATCATATTAAATTGGGACTTCTCCTGTATTAAACTTTGACTTTGTTAGACTCGTAGGAATTGGCAGTTCCCCAAGTGTCTGATGATGGTGGTGTGTGTACAGTATTTGCAGTATAACTTATACATGTTGTGTTGCATGTTGTATATGCTGGAGGATGATTGGGTTTCAAAAGACCTTATTCTGCATATCCCCACATCCTAATAGACAGTGCCTGAACTGAGATCAGTACTGAAAAACATACATTCTCTTTTTACTCGTTTTATGGCAGTCATGCACAGACAAAATTATATGCACATATTCTCTGCAGTCTTTCATTATGCAAAGACCTCTAGTGACAAAGGGTACATAGGTGAGGATTTGCACAAGCCTCCAACCATTGAGGACCAGGGAGGGTTCTTTATACACAAGTACAAAAAGAGCTATTAGAGGAGACCTAGCACCTACATAGAAGCCGTACCAATATGAGCGTAGAGAGAGAAAAGGTACCCCAACCAAATCATTTTTGATTAAACAGTCTTTCACATAAAGCCTGCAGTGTGAGAAAAAGTTTATTTGTAAAAGATTATGATTTTGAGATAAGGTATAAAAAATATCTATGGCAAAATTGCAGTCTTGCTTTGTTTTTGTCTGTTGTATCAAAAGTTCTACCTGTTCCAATTAAACATCACATACAATATGCAATACATATATATATATATAAAAAATTCCCCTCTCGCCCCTGCGGGCGGTCTATTCCTTCTCTAAGCTCGGGTCCTCTACCAGAGGCCTGGGAGCTTGAGGGTCCTGCGCGGTATCTTAGCTGGTACTAGTACTGCACTCTTCTGGACAGAGCTCTCGGATGTTGTTCCTGGAAGCAGCTGGAGCCACTCTCCCAGTTTGGGGGTCACAGCCCCGAATGTTCCGATTACCACGGGGACCACTGTTGCCTTCACTTTCCACATCTTTTCTAGCTCCTCTTTCAGCCCTTGGTATTTCTTGAGCTTTTCGTGTTCCTTCTTCCTGATGTTGTCGTCGCTTGGGATTGCTACATCTATTACTACTGCCTTCTTCTGTTGTTTGTCCACCACTACTATGTCCGGTTGATTCGCCATCACCAGTTTGTCAGTCTGTATCTGGAAGTCCCACAGGATCTTAGCTTGGTCATTATCCACAACCTTCGGAGGTGTGTCCCATCTTGACTGTGGGACTTCCAGTCCATACTCGGCACAGATGTTTCTTTACACTATGCCAGCTACTTGGTTATGGCGTTCCATGTACGCCCTGCCTGCTAGCATCTTACAGCCCGCTGTTATGTGCTGGATTGTCTCAGGGGCATTTTTGCACAGTCTGCACCTGGCGTCCTGTCTGGTGTGGTAGATCCCAGCCTCTATTGATCTTGTGCTCAGAGCCTGTTCCTGTGCTGCCATGATTAGTGCCTCTGTGCTTTCTTTCAGTCCAGCTTTTTCCAGCTAATCCCAAGGTACTTGTAGCTGTCCTCCACATCTGCTTTGTTGCCTTCTGGTAGTCTGATCCCTTCAGTTCTAACTACCTTCCCTCTCTTGGATACCATCCGGTCACGCTTGTCTAGTCCGAATGAAATTCCAATGTCGTTGCTGTAGATCCTGGTGGTGTGGATCAGTGAGTCTATGTCTTTCTCACTCCTGGCATACAGCTTGATGTCATCCATGTAGAGGAGGTGGCTGATGGTTGCTCCATTTCGTAGCCGGTATCCGCAGCCACTCTTAGCGATGATCTGGCTGAAAGGGTTCAGGCCTATACAGAACAGCAGTGGGGATAGTGCATCACCTTGGTATATGCTGCACTTGATGGTCACTTGTGCAATTCGCTTCAAGTTGGCCTCTAGAGTTGTCTTCCACAGCCCCATTGAGTTCTTGATGAAGGCTCTTAGTGTCCATGTTGATGTTGTACATTTCCAAGCATTCCAATATTCCAGTATGTGTATGGCATTGAGTCGTAGGCTGTCTTGTAGTCGATCCAGGTGGTGCACAGATTGGTCTGTCTGGTCTTACAGTCTCGAGTGACTGCTCTGTCTACCAGGAGCTGGTGCTTGGCTCCCCTGGTATCACTACCAAGTTCTCTTAGGGCCTTGTTCATGTATTGGGCCATGTGCCTATTCATCTTAGCTGCTACGATGCCTGACAGGAGCTTCCATGTTGTACAGAGGTAGGTTATTGGCCGGTAGTTGGATGGAATGGCACCCTTCTGGGGGTCCTTCATGATCAGGACTGTCTGCCCTTGGGTTAACCACTCTGGGTGGGTTCCATCTATCAGCAGTTGGTTCATCTGTGATGCTAGGCGTTCATGGAGTACAGTAAGTTTCTTGAGCCAGTAGGTGTGGATCATATCTGGGCCTGGTGCTGTCCAGCTCTTCATACCTGACACTCTTTCTCTTTCTCTCTCTTTCTAGGATGTCTGCCGTTGATATACATCTCAAGGATCACTGTTGCTGTGGTGCATATCAGCTTATTGGTCTCGGTAATGGTCGCAGTAGGGATTGTCTGTAGTGCTGCATTTACATCTTCTAGGAGACTTTCAGAGGGTACTTCAGTTAGTCTTGCTAATCAACCACGAGGGTTCCAGGTGTCCATCTTAGTTACGATCTTCAATCTCAGGTCAGCTGCTCTTATGTTAAGCCTCTCAGCATGGCTTGTTATTATTGGGGCTTGGTACCCAATCTCGGGTGGGGATGATGATGTTGATATCTCCCCGCTGACCTGTTGTCCTGGCCCCCCCATGACATAGCATTGTTGTTGTACCTCTTCAATCTTCAGTTGTGATAGCAGCTTCCACTTGCGAATGTTGGAACACTGAGCTACTAGTTTCTTCTTGGTTAGTGTAGATGTTGGGTGTCGAAGAATCAATAGGTCCCACATCCTCTGCATGTACCCTCTGTCACTGGGGTTTCTTGTGTAGTAGCATTCCAACAGTTCCCTATTCTCTGCTCTTGTCCACGAATGTCTTGTTCCAGTAGCCCACTTCTCATCAGGTTGCCCTGGTTCCCCGACACCTGACGCGGACCTTGTTAACCCGGGCGACGTCCGAGCCGGTGTGGCTCTCGTATTTGTATTTTCGCGTATATATATATATATATATATATATATATATATATATATATTCTCCTCGATCTCTTCCCCTGCTCCCCTCTCTCCTCTCTCTACCCAGCCCCTCCCCCTACCTTGGACACCTCCCTCATAACATGATAACATATATATATATAATATAAGTTGAAAAGGAGACGGTTAGCTTTGTGAGCTCTCACCCGTCGAACGGTTGGCTGGTGTAGTCCACACCCGTTATTATGATATATATATATATATGGGCAGAACTGCCAAGAGAGTACAATGTGATAGGATGACTACAGCATTTGACTGACAGCTGAAATAACCAATAGAAACTGATAAACACAAACCAAATAGAATGATAAAGATTGGCCTTTTTTACATAAGGGCCATGTACTAATATAAGATGGAGATGTAATGGTGTAAAGCAATCTGTGCTGTTAGCACAAGATAAATATTTTATCATATAAACTGAACATGTTTAAGTTATGTTTAAGCTGGCCTATACAGCTGTATGGGCCACATAACACAGGACTTTCAGGAAAAAAGAAATAAAATAAATTAAATTTAACCAAGTAGTTTTGGTGACTAAAGTTTTTATCAAAATGGCAATGTGGTCAAGCAGACCTATATCCATCCATCCATACTATTAGTTAGTACTTCACTTTATAAGATGCACCAGGACTATGTTAGGAAAATAATAAAGGAGAAATCCCACTGCTGTAGTGAGACAAAAAGGTTTCAAAGAAGCATTCTAATATGTCTTGGCCTTCTCTGCTGAAAGAATTAATGAATAGGAGAGGGTTAACAAGTCTAACAGCAGGTCATTGTCTCCGTTGGAGCATCACTTAATCCCCCTGATTATAAAATGTTGTCCTTTGTTTGAAAAGTAACAACAGTGAGGGAGAAATCACCAGCCTTTGTTTAAACATTCTAAGACATGGACAGGAATATTGAAACAAATACCAAAGTATCTTTGGAAAAGGTTTTGAAGTTCAATTTTACAAAATGATAAAAGCAGCAGTGATGAATGATTACAGCTGACATCTCAACTTGCCTAAATTCAATGTTTGGACTATTGTATCCACATTTATTAAAGCCCAGACTGTTTTCTGGGTTTGTTTTAAAATAAAGACATTTATATTAGGAGCAGTGCAATATCACACACCCAGAGTCTCCTCCCCAAAATGGCTGTAGAGGTCATCTGTGCAAGCAGCTTTTTACTACCCATATTCATGTTAATTGTTAGGCAGCAACCCCTAATGCATGTAATAATTATGATGAGAGCTAAGGAAGTCAGATGAAGTAGGAGACCGCTGTTTGTGTGCTGTCTGAAACCAAAAGTAAACATTGACTAATTTTAACTTATGCTACTTACATAAGTCAAGTTACGTTAGTAAGTTACGTAACATCGTAAGTCACTAACGTAATTTGACTGATGTAACTTACACAGTTTATTTTAACCCAAACCATGACATGTTTTCTAACCCTAACCAAGGTTAACTGGTGCACCTGTCACTGGTACCCTCCAATGGTCATATATGTTGGAGAGACATTGGCAAATTATCTATTTTGTCGTTTAAGTATGAGGATGTGTTACATACACCCTTCTGCTAGAGAGTGGCAGCTGCTTCGGTAGCTTTGGTGACAGCCATTTTTGTGTAGAGGCAGTCAAAATGTAATTCATTTTCAAAAAAGCATTACTTTAGACCCTTTCCCCTAAAACACAATGGCCTCATGACATTTACACATTTTTTCAACATTGTGTGAACAAGGAACAGATTTAATGTATATTGATTGTAAGTGGGCATTTAGACCTCAGCCCTGTGTTACAGAAATGCAGACGAAAAGACCAACTACTTTCTCTGTACACAACTCCACTGAATGTCTCCTATAGTAAAGTCTGAAGAGAGGGGCACTCGGCAGCAGGGCATGGGGACAAGGAAGCTCCATTGGGAGCCCTGGCTTTTTAAAGTAAACATGTCAAAGATAAATTTGCAGTGTGGAGGCAAATAATGAATATTCTCATGAACAGCATTTCAGAGGACATGTCCCTGTGAAATTTACGTCACCAGGTAAGAAGAACAGTTCTCAATACCAGACATAGTTGCATAGTGTCGTGCATTCAACTGTAGCCATATTGTCTCTCTAGCTCTCTATACAGTGTCTTAAGTAGTATCTGCTTTACTACAGTGCCGCTTAGTGGTACTAAGTAGCAGACATATACTGTAAATGGTAGAACACAACATTTCTAAAATATTTCTTCAATGAAAAAGGTTCAGGTGGATAAATCCTACTGGTGACCAGTGCATGAATGAATAATGCATGCAAACCATGGTGACCAGACATTGATTATCTCTAGAAATGTATATTCGGTTTAAAAAGAGATTTCCCCAGCATATTTGAAGTTGCTTATATTCGCAGCCCAGCTCGTCTCTGCATGTCCTGGCTTGGGACTGGAGTCATTTACCAAGTCATGGTGTGAAGAGCAATGCCTCAAATGTGACAATGGCGCTGATGTGATTGGCCCCACTGATGGCTTCCACTTTCAGTTTGTGGTTGTGCAAATAAAATAAGGCCCTCAATGTTCATCACTATGACCGATGAGATGTAAAAAACACTTACAGTGAATTGCAAATAATTTTCAGCAAGTAGTGAACGTACTTGTCTCTGAAGTTTTGATGGTTTTCATTTGACATTCACACACTGCTTTCGGGTCTGCATCACTGTCTGCCATTCATCCAATTTTATGTATTCTGGCTCATATTTCCTCACCACATGTTTTGGAGCTTTTACTGGTGCAGGGTTGTCTCCCCATCACTTTTCAGACACCAATCCATTTTGTGTCATTTGACACATTTGTAACATTTGAGGCAAACAAGTTTGTCTCTACCTGGTGATGTATTGTGATTGGCGTGATGATATTCAAATGTGACGCTCACTGAAATCATGTATTTTGATTTGACATTTTTTATTTAATTACAGTTTTTTACAATTGCTTACACACTAAAAATAACACACATTTAGTGATACCTGTCAGTCAAGGGGCCAAACCTCAGCCCAGATCTATAAGCACATTCTCAGCCTCACACTATTTGCCAAACACTTAACATATTGTAGTGTAGTGGCTTGAATGTGGCTTAAATGAGGGCATACCACTCATGGCTTGAATGAGGGTTATCCTAACATGAAGCTCATAAACCTTCCACCACCATGCTGAGGTTGAGGATTTTTTTCTAAACTGTGGATGCTGATGAAACCAGTTTTGAACCGGAGCAGATCAGTGGAAAGATAGATTGTCCCAGATGACGATGTCTCCCTCTCCCTCTTCCTTACTGCAATGTTGTCTTCCATTTTTGTTGAAGACAGGTTTTTATAGTGTTTACTCCGGATTGGTGAGTTTACAATTTACTTTTTAATTATTTTAGTGTGTAAGCTGTAACAACAAACTGAAGTCATATTTTGCATTTTCACAGTCTAAAAGTCATGACGAAGGAAATATGAGGTGTCCTTATGACATCAACTTGCAAGTGTTTGCTCTGCAAGGTAAAAAACAAAATGGTTGTTCCCTTGGTCCAGTTGAGTTTGTTTCACTTACATACAGCCATAACTGGCTGCTCTGACTGTTCATACATCTGAGGTCTTTAGAGGACAATACGCTACATGATATGTATTGGATTGGGAAACAGATGTCCCATTTACGGCTCCATGTTCCCTGCTTTTAAAATTTCATGTTCAACATACCTCCCTTGATACCTATGCTGATGCCAACCACTCATAAACTGGCATGTGTGCTGCCTCTGCATTATTTTTCTTCTCACTTTTGCAAATGTATCGGCCATGATATCTTTTCCATAAACACTGTGTGACAGCGCTGATTTCCTCAGAGGCATATTACATAAGGTGAAATTGGTTCAAAGTCCCTTGAGTAATACACTACCAGTTTCCAGTATTTTGAGCTTAACCTCACCCAGTAACTCCTTGTGCATGCACACACACACACACACACACACACACACACAAACACATGCAGACATTATCCGTCAGCATGATTTATCTAATTTCCCCAGAAGTTCAGTCAAAGTCTGTTTTCCTATTATTTTATCAGAATGGTAGAGCTAAAAACAAACCCATCAATCAACACTTTTCTAACATTTTAATTTTCATAATCTTTTAAAACAGACTGGCAGTAAGTCATGCTTATTTTTTATATTTCATATATATATACACTGCATATACAGTATCCAGCCATACTGTCAGTTCTTAAATAAAGAATTCTGTTGCTAGTGTTCATTGTAAATAATAGTAGCCTTTATGATCAGGTATTGCATTACATGCATACAGGTACTACAGACATTACAAAATGTGCTATATATATATCGCAATATTACAATCCCAAACCCTAATTTAAACATGTAGATGCAAGTGTCACTCATGCATTCATGTACATAATGCACATTTAGATGAACCGACAGCTGTTATGAATGCTTATTGTCTACTTTTACATTTCAGGAGCTTCAGCTGCAGAATAAAGATGCCAGAAAACTAAAGTTGTTATACTGTATAATAACAACAACATCAATGTATGTAAGAAAAGTTATATTCTCAGCCACAAAAACCTTTAAAGGCTTCACAAGACATGGAGGGCTTTATTTTGTGCAGAAACATAGTGCAAGAAGTAGGCATGCATTATGTCATTTTCTCAGGGGAGTGAGAGTTTTTCTTGGCTTTAGCCCATTTTGGCAACTCACCGCACTGGAATGGAGAAAGACGTGTCATAAGGGGTGTATCATCGACCATGTCCTTGTGTCCGAACACACACATGGTATGACCAGGTGAACGACACACTGTGCTAGGCCCTTTCACATCTACTCAGTTTTTTTTAAAGCTGCAATAATGGATATTTTTTTGCCACTCACACCCAGACTCTAAAGCTGTGTGCTATTCATTGTGAATGGGACCTGGAGTTACAGAGATTTAAAAGGTGCCAAGCGTCTATAGCTTTATGCAAATGCTCTGTGATGTAAGGTACAGGCATTTATGACCTGCTCATAAGCTCAAAATTGAATTTGTTTGATACTTTGGTTCATCACTAAATACCTGCAAAACTAATGACATTCCCATCAGCCTTAGTACCTTTAGTTTTGTGCTAGTAAGAAATGTTAGCATGCTAACATGCTAAACTAACATGCACATTAAACATTATACCTGCTTAGCATCAGCATGGTAGCATATACATTATGAGCTTGTTAGCATGCTAATGTTAGCATTTAGTTTAAAGCACTGTTGTGCTTAAGTATAGTTTCACAGAGCTCCTAGCATGACTGTAAACTCTGTAGACTTAGCATGGATGAATAATAAGACCTTGATATGGCGTCGCCAAGCAGCCTTACTTCCAATTTTGCCCAGGGACCACAGCAGCCCAAAAGCATTTTCCCCATAAACCTCTATTATAAAAGAAGTGTCTGCAAACAAGGTCAACTATGACTCTTTCTATTTTGAATTTTTGATCCATGGAGGTTTTGTATTTGTAAAACATTTGTCAGGCCCCAAAAAATTATATTAAAATCCTTCACGTCATCACAATGTAAAGTTAGGGGCAAAGCAGGAACTTGCGAGGCAAAAGAAACACTGTTGGGCATGGCCTGGGGGTGTGGATTAAAGCAGCTGTGATTCACATTTGCAGGATGTATGACCAAAACATGGAGCTAAATCAGACTAAATAGCTTTGTATGTCTCCTTTCAACATTTGTCATTCACAACCGTTTGTACATTGTATGAACGCCTTCCTTTGCAGATGACTAAATAACTACTAAACGTGAATTACTTCCAAACACTTGAAAAATCACAGATTATTACTAAAAGTGTCAATGTGATGACTGAATGCTGTTGCATAAGGAAATCAGAGTGTTCATTCCTGTGGTATGCTTCTTGTGTCTCATGGCTCTTTGTCAACAACTGAAGGTTCAAATCATAAAACCTGTAAACCTATTGAGAATTCGTACTCATTGACAAACATATGGTATCTCACCTTTAAAAGCAACTCAGTAGCATGTTCTTTGGCCCTGACTTTCCTTCAGGCACATACTGGGAGCCAGACTGTCAGGAACACTGGTGTTTGGTGACAAGGTCGCATGGACGGTGTTATAGAGAGATAGCTTGCCTGTATCTCATTTCACAAATAACATTTTTGCAGACCCTATTCGGATAAATGTTGACATAATCTGATTTAGTGATGAGTGGAATATGGTCTCAAAAACTGTTTAATGTGTGTAGGGTTGTGGTATATCATGATGGTAACGGTAATGACAAAAAAACAAACCATTGCCACAAAGGAGATAATAAAAGCATGGATGAATGTGCAGAGTCTGACTTGAGTTACACAATTAAACTGACTTTCCATTATGAAAGTCTGGTTTGAACAGTTAATACTAAAAGGAGTGGAATTTTGCAAGTATATTGTAGATCAGTGTACAAGATGCAAACAAAATAGTGACCCACTCTTAAAAACATATTTTATACTTCCTGTTTACATCACTCTTCCCATTAATGGGAAGTGTAGTTCCAAAAATGTGAAGAAAATGTCAAAATCTATTAATATTAACTTCAAACTTTGTGGTTGTCTGAATTCTATCTATCTCAGTCTTTAAATGTTTGAATGCCTCAATGTCAGACAATGATATAATAATATTACATTATCATCAATAGATGACAAGCTTTAACTCAATTATTTGCATTAGTATTATTGTCAAGCAACATCCATTGTCCAAAACAATTCATATCAGAAGGCAATTTTTTTTTCATGATTCTCACAAGGGAAACTCTTTGTTGTTAACGTAGTAGTTTTGACCAGTATTGTATAGTGGTGACATTGTAGAGATACAGTCAGGTCCATAAGTATTGGGACATCGACACAATTCTCATCTTTTTGGCTCTATACACCACCACAATAGATTTGAAATGAAATGAACAAGATGTGCTTAAACTGCAGACGTCCAGCTTCAATTTGAGGGTATTTACATCCAAATCAGGTGAACCCATTTTTTAAGTGACCAAAAGTAATGGGACAAACTAAACAATCATTAATCAAACTTTCACTTTTTAATACTTGGTTGCAAATCCTTTGCAGTCAATTACAGCCTGAAGTCTGGAACGCATATACATCACCAGACGCTGGCTTTCACCCCTGGTGGTGCTCTGCCAGGTCTCTACTGCAACTGTCTTCAGTTCCTGCTTGTTCTTGGGGCATTTTCCCTTCAGTTTTGACTTCATCAAGTGAAATGCATGCTCAATCGGATTTGACTTGGCCATTGCATAACATTCCACTTATTTGCCTTGAAAAACTCTTTGGTTGCTTTCGCAGTATGCTTCGGGTCATTGTCCATCTGCAAAGTGAAGCGCCATCCAATGAGTTCCGAAGCATTTGACTGAATGTGAGCAGATAATATGAACACTTGAGAATTCATCCTGCTGCTTTTGTCAGCAGTCACATCATCAATAAATACAAGGGAAGCAGTTCCATTGGCAGCCGTACATGCCCACGCCATGACACTACCACCACCATGCTTCACTGATGAGGTGCTATGTTTTGGATCTTGAGCAGTTCCTTTCCTTTTCCATACTCTTCTCTTCCCATCACTCTGGTACAAGTTGATCTTTGTCTCATGTGTCCATAGGATGTTGTTCCAGAACTGTAAAGGCTTTTTTAGATGTTGTTTAGCAAACTCTAATCTGGTCTTCCTGTTTTTGAGGCTCACCAATGGTTTCCATCTTGTGGGGAACCCTCTGTATTCACTCTGGTGAAGTCTTCTCTTGATTGTTGACTTTGACACACATACACATTCCTCCTGGAGAGTGTTCTTGATCTGGCCAACTGTTGTGAAGGGCTTTTTCTTCACCAGGGAAAGAATTCGTCTGTCATCCACCACAGTTGTTTTCCGCGGTCTTCCGGGTCTTCTGGTGTTGCTGAGCTCACCGGTCCATTCTTTCTTTTTAAGAATGTTCCAAACAGTTGATTTGGCCACACCTAGTGTTTTTGCATCTCTCTGATGGGTTTGTTTAGATGTTTCAGCCTAATGATGGCTTGCTGCACTGATAGTGACAGCTCTTTGGATCTCATATTGAGAGTTGACAGCAACTGATTCCAAATGCAAATGTCACACCTGGAATAAACTCCAGACCTTTTACCTGCTTAATTTATGATGAAATAACGAGGGAATAGCCCACACCTGTCCATGAAATAGCTCTTGAGTGGATTGTCCCATTACTTTTGGTCCCTTAAAAAGTGGAAGGCACATATAGAAACTGTTGTAATTCCCACACCGTTCACCTGATTTGGATGTAAATACCCTCAAATTAAAGCTGAAAGTTTAAGCACATCTTGTTCGTTTCATTTCAAAGCCATTGTGGTGGTGTATAGAGCCAAAAAGATGAGAA
>JAVQJD010002680.1:0-56335 GCA_036023655.1 Nannoperca australis
ACAAAAATCTTCCAATTTAGAACTACAATTTTTTTAAAAGAACTAACACAAATAAAATGCACTTCAATTAAATACTTTAATTATTATAATTTATTTTCCCAAGCCACGCGGAGCCGCAGTATAAGGATGAAAGAGCCGCATGCGGCTCCGGAGCCGCGGGTTGCCGACCCCTGGCCTAGACGCTGTCATGTTCTGCTGTTTTTTTTCTAGTCTTTGTGCTAGGCTAACTACCTGCTGGCTGTAGCTTCATATTTAGTGGGCAGACATGAGTCAGATCATGTCTTCTCGTCTGATTCTCTGTAAGAAAGTGAATAAGCGTATTTCCTTAAGAAAATATGAATGGAAGTAACAAGACAGATGGCCTGTGTTGTATCATTCCAGCTGTTTTATTAGTGTTAAATCTCATTAAAGGTTAATGTAATTGGGAAAGTGGTTAAGACACAAATACTATATACTGTACTGCGATTTCCCTGTTTTATTTCTTTGTTGCATGCACCCCACCCCTCACCCCTTGTTTCCCATCACCTCTCAATTGTATAATATTGAATAAAAAACCCTTAAAAACATGTCTAAAATCAATAATTCAAAAACCACCACAATCAGTACATAAGCCCATACCACAGCAGTGAGTTATGGTTTGGTAGTTACGGTTTCAACATCAATACATATTGAACTTAAGTTACTTTGTTTGATTTATAGCAGCATGGCTTCACAGCCTTTAGTCCACCTGCAGATGCTTTTGTGGCCGATCGTGTCAGCGGTGAATGATGAGTATGGTTTTCTGTGTTTGTGTGTGTGTGTGTGTGTGTGCCAGACTCGGAAAAGGATGATGGGGAGCTGGGAAACGGGATTGCCCAGTGGAGACTAAATGAGGAGCTCTTCGCCTGTCCCATCTGTGGCAAAGTGTTCGGCAGACAGCAGACTCTTTCTAGACATCTGTCTCTACACACAGGTAAATAAGCATACATACACAGTGACATACTTAGCCTGTGTGCATACCGCTGCTGCACATTGGCGCCTACACTTGCATTTCTTTGCTAATGTATAGATCTTAGAGGTTGCGTTTGTGCATGTGTGCTTGTGTTTGTGTTGCCCACAGTAAGTAAATAAGGCTTACCAGACTAGATTACCCTTCCTTTAAAGAGATTACTACCATGATTAGTCTCACTGGGAAAACTGCCCGTCTAATTACCCAGCTAGAGGGATGCCTCACAGAATATCTACACACACACACACACACACACACACACACACACACACCAGTAATTCTGATGCAGTCGATTGGTTCACTCTTTCACTTTTCCCCTCACACTCACAGGCACGGGGAGACTTCGTTAGGATGATGTTGTATGCTCCCTTGTGTCCTGATTACACCGCATTTTCAAACTTGGCCCGTTTCCTCCCAGTTGATCCATTCTACCCCATCAATGTCTTCTGCAATTTCTCTCTCTCTGTCCTTATTAGGAAAAATAATTAATGAATATCCTGCTTATACAATTTTATTTCAAACAAATTAATGCCAGATTATAAATTAATGCAACCTACTTGGGATTGCAGACTAAATCACTGGGCACACAAATAGAGACTCGTGTACAAAATGCCCCCACACAATTGGACATGCTCTCACATTTTGTGTGCACACACTACACGACACACACACACACACCATCTGAGAGTGTTGGCTGTGAACAGCTTGGCCACACCACAGAGAGCAGAAGCAGGGGCATATGTCAGTGTGATGGTCTTTTTGGTTTCCCCGGCGACATAAAGGTTGCCTGGCTTCATGTCCTTGGGGCAAATGGTGTGTGTGTGTGTGTGTGTGTGTGTGTGTGTGTGTGTGTGTGTGTTGGGGTGTGTGTGTAGCTAGAGGGAGAAGATGTTATTATGTTTTTGTTTTGGGTTAAAAGGAAAGATTGTGTCTTTGCATTAGATTTTTTTAAATTTGATTCTATAGTGCTCATAAATAAGGTAAAACTTTCACCATCTTGAGGCATCTACAGGAATATCCAGGTGCTTCCTTGAAAGGTTGATTTTGTCAGACATCACAAGGTGTTTTTTCTTCCTCTTCCCAGGATCAGAGTTACAGTTAAGGTCAGGCGAAGGTGAGGCAGGGTTGGGCATTAAGTAATTAGGTTTAAGCTTGTTTTAAAGGCTCAGAGGCAGAGCAGAACTGAATGAAATATCATCTGAGGTAATGTTTACAGTAACCCGAGGTCTTGTGTCCGTGTATTTTTTTTTTTTTGCAGAAGAGAGGAAGTACAAGTGTCACCTGTGTCCTTACGCTGCCAAGTGCAGGGCTAACCTCAATCAGCACCTGACCATCCACTCTGTCAAGCTGGTCAACACAGACACTGAGCAGATCGTCAGCGCTGTTACAGCTGACTCTGCTGAGCGCAAGAACTGCCCCTACTACTACAGGTAGTGATAACAGACCAAAACATAACCCCCAACTCTTTTTAGGATGTCAAGCCAATATCAGAGGTTGGAATCAAGGGATTTTTGATTGACCTGTATCTGCTGCTTGATGCCCAATTATATCCTCGTATGTTACTTCACTTCAATTCGATTCACTTCGATTCATTCAATTCTTCTCCAACTGCTCTATTTTGTTAATCTGCTTTCAAAATGTTCTCTATTTGTATGATTATTTGCCTTTCCTGATGAGTTGGATAATGAAATCAATACCACACTCATATCTGCTTCTTAAAAACAGTATGAAGCTACAGCCAGGAGACGGATGGCTTAGCATAAAGACCAGTCTTTATGTTCTGTCCGAAGGTAACAAAACCAGCCTACCAGCACCTCTGAAGCTCACCTATGAACATGATGAATCTTGTTTGTTTGTTTGTAAAAATGTTTATGTGCTGAACTATTTGTTGTTTGGGTAAAGTGACTTTCTGGAGTCTCACGGTGATGGCAAGACTCCTCATTCGTGGGTTTTTGATGTGTTAGTATAAGAACTTCTGAACTTAGGACGGTGCCAGGCTATCTATTTCCCCCTACTTACAACTGTCTCCTGGCTATAGCTTCGTATTTACCGTACAAACAGGCGAGTGTTCTCAACCTTCTCATCTAACTCGCTGCAAGAAAGCAAATTATTCTATTTCCCAAAATGTCGTTCTGTTGCTGTAACGACTTTTGTGTGGCTAATGATGAAAAAAGAGTTAAAAAGCAACATGTCTTCAGTGTGGAAATATTTCATTTCCACTCATCTTTATCATGCTATCTTGATTATCCACACTATACCAATTTATTCGGACATAATATAACACTAAAGCTCTGTCTACCCCCTACCCCCCTTCTGTTATTCTCACCATCTTCCTTCCTTTTCCTCTCTGTTCTCTGTCCAGCTGCCATGTGTGTGATTTCCAGACGGAGCTGAACGCCCAGTTTGTCAGCCACATGTCGCTCCATGTGGACAAGGAGCAGTGGATGTTCTCGCTCTGCTGCAGCGTCTGTGAATACGTCTGCATGGAGGAGAACGACATGAAGAACCACATTAGTACTGGACATGCAGGTACAGAATCCCTAACGATGCACGGCCATCCACTCGTTCTAAGTGATGGCATTTAATTAGAGCCTCTCTAATATGTGTTGGTGCAATGTAGGGTAGGAACATTATCAGCGTGTCCTTACAACTAAGAAGCTGACAATAGAACTTGTTTGAGTGGTTTGCTTAAAAACAACCTAAATGTATTGATTATTCAAAAGTTTTTGATAAAATTTTTTATCATCTTTGATGGTTTCAGCTCTAGGATGATGTTCTTGTTTCTGCTGTTAATGCCGGGTTTTCAAACGTACTGCATAGTAGCAAAGTACATGATTCAACCCCTAGAAAAATGGTTTGAGTTATTTTCAAAATTACTCTCACATGTTAGAGTGGGTGGTAGCGTACACATTGTGGCTCTTGTTCACAGCTCAGAATAGAAATACAGTGCAGTACTTGGACAGTGACACATTTTGTATTGTTTTGGCTCTGTACTCCACACATGGTGTTTAAATTTAAACAATGACTGAGGTTGAAGAGATGACTATCAGCTATAAGGGTTTTAAAAACTGCAGCCTTTTTGGACATAGTCCAGCAATAAGGTTACAATTCCTTTTTTTTTAGATTGTTTATTTTCAGGCATTTTTGCCTTTTATTACATAGAGACAGCTGTAGAGAGACAAGATAAGCAGGAGAGAGAGAGCGAGGGGGGATTTCATGCAGCAAAGGGCTCGGGCTGGAATCAAACCGGGGCGCCCTGAGGTCTCAGTCTATCTTTTTGTATGTAAACACCCTCAAATTAAAGCACAAACTCAGTGTTTGTACCCTTAGCCAATAATTGTCAATATCAATCTGTACAGTTGGTCTGTAAAAATTAAAAATGGGTGAAGTGACACATGAAAAGCATTATTCAGATTCAAATATTGAGTTTATTCTTACATAAGACTAAGAAAACCAGCTAAAACATTTGATTTGAGAGGCTTGTACCTGTAATTTCTTTTGGGCATGTTGCTTAAAAAAATGACTTAAATGATTAATCAGACAAAATCTGTCCCAAAAAATATATATAGACTAATCGACTAATGGTTTCAGCTGTACTTTTAATTCAGATCCAATATACTTGAACCAACACAACAAACATGCATCACTGTCTAAATACTTGTGCTGTTATTTTCCAGGCTTTTTTCTGTGTATGAAAGACACAAGTCAAAGTCAAAACATCCTAATGTAACAGTAATTTACACTTCATAAACACACAGTTCTGTCTCAGTTCAGAGGGCAAAGGGAAAGACGAGCAGTAGAAGTGTTTCACAAACAAGCCTCCTCTAGTCGACCTTCTTTGGACTTTTAAAGCTGCTGGTGTGAACCCCTGGTGGTCGATATGAGTGTTTTTGTCTAAAACAGCTTTGTCCAGTTTATTGCTGACATTTTGCTCTTCCACTGTTCCTCAATGGTTGTGTGTGTTTCGTGTGTGTGTGTGTGTGTGTGTGTGTGTGCGCGCGCGCCTATGTGGGTGGGTGGTATTGTCCGGCCCAGACAGCTGAGGGGTCTTTCAGAGGCCACGGTGGCCTTGTTTATCTGAGAAGGTTGGCCCTTATCGTGCCTGAGGGGAAAAAATCAATAGGCCTTGGGTCCTTTGGAGACGAGCTGGGTTTACGATGCCACTGTAGCCATCTTTTAAGTCTCTCAGCCTGGCTTGGCATTTATCTCCGTCTCACACAAGATGGACACCGTCGCCGAGCACACAAATGTACAGGAGTGTTGCTTATAGTCACCTCGCACGTTCTACCTCCTATATGTGGGGATTTTAATAATCTGTCAAGGTCCAGCACTGTTTGTTTAAGTGTCTATGCATCAGAGGGTAAGGTAGATAGAGCACCACTTGAGAGTGAATCCTGACAGACTGTAAAAGGCTAGTTATCTAGTCAACTGTGTGGACACGCCCAGGCAGGAGGTGGCTGAGCTCAGCAGGTGTCGTAGTTCAAGCTGACCCGCTGTGAAGATAGGAGTCGACACTAGGAAAGGGTTGGTTGGGTGCCCTTTTCTGTAGGGGGGAAGATGACTCATGTGACAGTATTCCTTGATATCTACCCTGGATAGTTTGCTTCTTTATTACCATTCCTATATCATGAATGTTTTCTGGGCAATTGCAGACGAAGATATTCAGTAAAACACAAACAATTTCTCAGTTGAGGTGTGTTTCAAGGTCAAGGCCCACTGGCTCAGAGCAGCATCTTTTTTTTCCCTCTTCTTCTTTTTGCTTACATCCTGTGGCATTAGCCTTTTGGATATTGTAAGTGAAGGCAAGTGTATGTTAAATACTGCAGCATTGGAGATATAAGCTTTGTCAAGCTGGTTCAATACTGTATTCAAAATGCTGCTAAGACTGTGCTGTGAAACGACCCTGATATATTTAGATTTGATTGAAGGCAATTAATCACATCTTCCATTGCTGTATAATTCCTTGTGTGTGCACTGCATTCCTGTATGTTTTATGCTCAGTCTCATATGTGAGCGTGCCTGAATTAAAAAGATAGGTCAACCATTTCAGGATCTGTGCCGCCCCCTCTCCTTCCTTTCACTCCCTCCCGAGTGAATGCCCTTTGTTGAGCTGTGCCCTGAGATGCTCCCGCCATCTTAGCTCCTTCGGCCATGACCCGCACTCCTCACCCCTCCCTCCCTCTCGCCCCCTCCCCTTCTAATTCCCTCTCTCTTCCCAGTGAATTGCAGACTTAGAGAAAGGGGATCAATAAAAGCACACTGCATTTTGATTTGACTGGCAGCAGGGCCTCAGTCCAGGACTATCGAGGCTGCCTGCTTGCATTCTGTTGGTGTGTATGTGTGTGTAGGTATGCATGTACAAAACGATAGGGTTCTTTAAACTGAATTTTCAGCATAAAGCATACCCTACAATTTCTGCAGGTTTTCAGTTAATATCTTTGGCCCGTGGTTTTCTTCAGTTGGAGCTTGTACAACATTGCTTTCCATCATAATGATAAAGATTTCTTACTCTCGATCTGTCCTCTTGTGTCCAGGTCTGAACTCAAGGAGCCCCCTCAGCGAAACCAAGAGCACGTCCTCCTCCCTCTCGGCCCTCAGCGATTCCCTCAACAGCTCGGAGGGTGGAGACCTCACCCACGCTAACGAAGAACTCAGGGGCCTGCTCGCCCCGCCCTCCTCCGCTGGCAGCCAGTCCAGCTCTGGAAGCCACTCGGGATCAGGAACTGAGGACAAGTCAGACAAAGGCAAGGAATTGTGGGAACTATTGCAACCAAATACGCTTCATCATTTTAAAGCCCCTGAGAACTGAAGTAACAGTATATATTCATGACTGAACAGGCAGCAATACGATGAAAGATGTATGAAGAGTTTAACATTCAAAAACTCAGTTAATTAGCTTCATCAGGACTGTGTGGGCGTTGTTTGTTTAGACTTGACTGACAGTGACCAAACAACCCAACAACTAATTCTGATTCAGAAGTGTGCAAGTGTGTCATTTTTCCAACAGGCTCCACCCACTTCAAACATAGAAATCTATAACCTGAAAAAAACAAACCTTTTGTTACTTTGGCAAAAAGTGTGTGTTCATATATGGCCCCATACGTTTTCAGGGCCTTTAAAGCCCTCGAATCTGTCTCAGGTACAATTACACTCATCTTTGCTCTTTGGTCAGAAAGATTTTCGAGGAGTGCTACTCACCCTGTGAAAACAGATGTATAACGTCGTCTTGTGGTTATGAATAAAAGTTCACAACAAAGTTTTCATAAAAAGATGTTGGCATTTACCAGATAGGGACGGTCTAACAAATTATGCCATCAGGCTGCACAATGGAAAGTGTAGGATGCTTTTTTTTTTTTAAATCGACCTCAAAGTCACGGTATCTTAGCCCCCCGATTTTTCTTCTTTTTTTTTTGTCGCCCAACTTTATGGAAGTGCAATACTTAATTGCTGGATTACACCTTTAATAGCTGGGAATCTTACTTAAATGTATATATTTAAGTGAATGGGCAATGTTAAACCTACATTTGTATCTGAACGCTCTTTATTTCAGATTCCAGGGTCACTATGAGATTTCACTAATGCTGGTTGTGAAGAGCACAACTCAATCCTCTCCTCTTTCCTTCTCTACAGGCTTCGAGTGTGTCTTCTGCAATTTTGTGTGCAAGACGCGTAGCATGTATGAACGGCACCTCCAGATCCACCTCATCACGCGAATGTTTGAGTGCGACGTCTGCCACAAGTTCCTCAAGACGCCCGAGCAGCTGCTGGAGCACAAGAAGTGCCACACCGTCCCCTCCGGAGGGCTCAAGTAAGGAAAGCAAGTACAGACAGAGGTTCCTAACTCCGCCCGTCCTTCCCCCTCCCTCACCCTTTCAATTCACTACACACAAAACACACATACAGTATATACTCATGCATAGACCAATGCTAGGGGTGTTGGTTTCCTTTCGATCAAATCAAAACTGTTCCGGCATCTGACAGTGGTTTCAGTTATTATTTTATATTCACCATGGAACTCACTTTTACATACATAAAATGATGCATGTAAAATAACTGATAGAAAGATGCATCATGTCATATACATAAAGCTGACCGACATTATTATGGTTCTTTTTTTTTTATAAGAGCTGATTGTAGCAGTCATACAGATGACACCTGTAAAGCTATATTAATAAACCAGAAACACAGATTTGTGGGCTATTTGAAGATTATTCCAGCTATGTGTCCTTCATCAGTTAACCTCAGTTAAATCGTCATTATCTGCAGCCAGCAAATCAAATGATACAAGCTGTAGTTTTGCTCGGCAGCCTCTCTTGGCGAGTATAACTTATTAGACAGCGGTCTCTGGGTCTGCAGTGGCTGCTATGAACAGAAGGGAGAGCGGAAAGGAGATGGAAATGGGCTTCGCCTCAGGGTCTGTTGTTCCACTGCCCACAGCTAACAGCCTTGCCAAAGAAAAATACCAGATGAAACCTGCATTCCAGAAAGCTACTTCTCCAATACAGCCACTCCGTGTACTGTACTGTGTATTATATCAAATCTGTTCAAGATAATCATTTAGATGCAAGCACACACAGCCCTCTTTGATCTGCAACATCATAGACTGGGTACTGCCAAGTCAATTCAAATGTATATACACCATCACACATCTGATACACAGCAAGACCCTGATGAAAAGCTTTAAAATACAAACCTAACTCACACTACAGTTTGCATCCCCAACACTTCAGACCCCTACATATATACAAATATAGAAACAAGCACTCATGCACATGCATATTAAACATAGTTATCTTATTTTAACCTTATTCTTGATATGGCAGCCTTGTTTTTCCTAATGCTGGCTGGTAATGTAGCTCTAGTCTCCTCACATGCTTCCCTCTCCATCTCCATCCTCCAGTCCCACAGGAGCCTTTGTTGTACTGTGACACGTTTATGTCCCATTTCAGGCCTGTCAAGCTAACATAAAGCCCATCTGTTGGTTTCAACATCCGCACCACACACTGATGACGTTAGTGTTTGAGTTTAGGCTAATCATAACAATGTACAAATTCGGTTTTAGGGTGGCAGTTGGCAGCATTTGGCATTTAAAAATAAAAAAGCTTTAACACATATTTGCCTTAATGTATAAACTAAACCTTTTGTACAGATTCATTTCAAGTAACACAAGCCATTTTTTGTTTGTTTTTGAGTTGTTTTCATAACTCCAGTCTGTGTAAGTGCAGGACCATTGAGTATCGTTATAATTATCGCCTCATCTTGTCATAAACAAAGATCTATATTTTACATCTTTTCTTTTTTTCTGTACAGCCATCAGTGGAGTTCTCAACATTGTCTACATGTCTGGAAATGGTAGCGTTTCATTACTATTGTAAACTAGGAAGCTGCCAACACAGTTGCATTGACTTATACTTTATACAAATCCTGTGGCTAACAGAACACAGACACACAAGAAGCCCCTTCAGAGCTCAAAGATCACACAGCATCTTTAGTCACTAACTTGAGGACTTGCTGCTAGCTGTAGTGTGTGAGTGAATACATGTAAAGGAGTTTTTATAAGTTTTACATGTTTCTTCTGTCTGGTGTTAATGTTGTTGAAGCCAGATTGATTTCGTATGCTAGCTTTTAAAAAGGGAAAGAAATAGGTTGTAGATATTTTAGATTGTTTTTATTCAAGGGAGGGGGAAAAAATATATAAATAATAAATGTATCAGAATCTGCCTTAACTCAACTTATTTGCTGTACTGTTTATATCTGCACATGGTTATATTAAGGTTTACACAGTCTCATAATTTATGTAAACCACGTTGTATATTTACTTTGATAAGCAGGCAGGATTTAGCCAAACAAGTCCAATGAGTCAATAGACCTTAAGGGCAAACAAGTTTCAAACAACTCCTTTTGCCTACATTGTCTGACCCCCAAGGTCCTTTTTTTTGTGTGTATACACAACAATGTGAAGTGTTTCTATATATGTAGGTGTGTATAGAAAGGGAGCGAGGGCCTTGACCATTTCGAGGTTTTTCTGAGGTGATTCTGTTCTGCAGGGTTTGTGAAGCGCTTTGGGGCCCAGAGCAGATGAAAGGTGCTATTTAAATGTAAGTGCCACTCCATTCCTTCATTTCCCTTCATGTCCTACTGCTCCAATCTTTTCTCCAGCCTGTCACCCCCCCTCCACAGACACAAACATATACCTGATCACCTCAATTCTCACACCATTAATCTGCCACACATACCACCACGAGCACACATAACTGTAAACGATGCACACTTTTCCTTTACCTGTCCTTTTCCTCTTCATCATTTTGTGTTATTAAATTTCAAGGTGTGTTATGTAGTTTTGTAGAATGTACACTTCCCTTTCAACTGTCTTTTGCTTTTGTGTGTGGTGTCCTCCCTCCCTCCCTACTTCCCTTTTGTTGAATTACCCAGGTGCCCTTTCTGCATCTACTCCACCAATCGTCCAGCGGCCATGGAGTGCCACCTTAAGACGCACTGTAAGATGGAGTACCGCTGCCGCATCTGCCAGGGACTGTGGTCCGACCAGGCCTCATTGGAGGCCCACATGCGCGGGCATCGCCTGGGAAACCACTACAAGTGTGAGCAGTGTGGCTACTTGTCCAAGACGGCCAATAAGCTGATCGAGCATGTGCGTGTGCACACGGGCGAGCGGCCCTTCCACTGCGACCGCTGCTCTTATAGCTGCAAGCGCAAGGACAACCTCAACCTGCACAAGAAGCTGAAACACGCGCCGCGCCAGACTTTCGGCTGCCAAGAGTGCCCTTTCACCACCACACACCCCTTTGTCTTCAGCCGCCACCTCAAGAAACACCAGAGTGGAGGAGCGGGGGGACTGGGCGGAGGCTTCGGAGGAGAAGATGAGGAGGAAGATGAGGAGGCAGGAGAGGAGGAGCTGCCACTCCAGGGAACATCACCGGGGGGCTCGTCATTGCGGAAGAGCCAGGAGAACTTCCTGTTCAGCGGCGGAAGAGGGAGCAGTGGAGGGAGCGGGAGTAACAGCCCTCTCATGAGTCTAACGGCGTCCCAGGCGCTCCAGTCCGTTGCCCTGTCTCTCACACTGGGCAAGTCCCAACAGTTGGACGCAACCGGCCCTCTGCACCGCTTGGTCAGCACCAACGGCAACAACGCCACCAGAAACCCCGGCGGTCCGAGCAGCGGCAGCGCCTCCCTCTTCCTCCCCTCCTCCCGCCACGTGTTCGAGCAGTACAGGAACTGCGACCGGGCGCACCTGATCCCCCTCACCACCCTGTTCACCCACAACAGCCGCTTCACATTCCACTCGCGCCTCCACTCCAGATGGCGGCCCGCCACATCTCCTCTCCTCTTCTCCTCTAGCTTGGTGTCCCCCTCCCGCTCTCCCCCGTCACCCACCTCTCACAAACACTCCTTCCTGGCCTACCTGGGACTGATGGAGAGAGCCAAGACTGTTTGACCTCGCCCACCCCCTCTCCTCCTCCTCCTCCTCCTCCTCACTCTTTCCCTCACTCCTCGGACAGTGGTGCGAATGACACTTGACCACTGCAGTGGGAGCAACGTCTTTTCCAATCAGACCAGCAGAATAAGCTGGACCAGACATATTGAAGAAAAGAAAAAAAACATTTATAAGAGAAAAAGGCTGTACATGCTACAAATGCATTTATATCAAAAAGCTGCTTTTCTTATCAGTTCTATCAATTGAATTATTACTACTTCAACTACTACTCTCTATTATGTTCATTTTTCTGTTTTTAAATGTCTGAATGACCTGGACCCAGTTGAATTATCTGAGGAAACTAACGTATCTCAGTTTTATAGATTCTTTTCTTTAGTCGTTTGACGAGATAAAAAGTTGAAAAAGATGAAACAAAACTTGCAAGTGCTATATTTTAGTGCATTTTTGTCCATTGCTATTATGCATCGAAATAGCATGCCTGTTTCCGTGTTTCAACTAGCTTTGACGTCATTAGGAAGCTAAATTCGAGTGTTAGCGGTGCAACGTGGACAGAACCAATGAAACGGAATGCTTTTCATTGAAAAAGGCACGTTTCCAAAGCAACGCCTCAAACCACGCACTTACTTATTTATCAGTCTTGTACATAGTTTTGTAGCCCTTCCTATTCCCATCTTTTTGATTTCTGTTGGGTTTTTGTATAATGGTGAAACCATATTATGCATAGCTGCTGTTTGATAACCACCTCCGTCTCAGAATACACGTCATCCAAATCGGTTTCTAGCTCATTTTTTATAGGTTTCTTGTGAGCTCACAAAACAGAAGATAAGCTGTGATAATGTAAATAAGGAACATTATACATGTATTACTAATAATTTGATTTGAATAGAAATGTAAGATCTTGCCAATGAATTTGCACTCATGGGTGAATAAGCAGTGAAATAATGACGCTCATGATCATTTCATTATTTCTGAGACCAGGTGGGTATCAGTGCAGCTTCGTATGCAGAACTATGTATCACGCACCTATACTTAGAAGAGATATATGAGATAACTGTTTTGTGGAGGTGACCAGCTCTGGGTTAGCGAGCTACCCACAGCCAGGGTCACCACAGGCCGATTCAATGGTGCTTTTTGGAGCTTTTTGTAATTTTTTGTGTACAAAAAAAAAGAAAAAACTGTTCCAAAATGACTTGAATGAATGTATTTTTGTTTATGTACATGAAAACGAAGCGATACAGAAGTGTGAACAGAGACGTCTTCTGTGCTGGAAAAGACGGGAAAGTTAGTGTGTTTGGTGGCCTTCTGTGTCTTTTTCTTTTGGTTTGTCTCTTTTTTTTAAAACTTTTTTTACTGAGCCTTTTGCATCATAATAAAACATTTTCTACTAACATTCATAGAGAACCCATTGTGAGGAAAAGAAAGCTCCCGTAGGTGCAATGATGAAGCAAAGCCATTCACGTGTACAGCATTGTATTCAATGGCACTGGCTTCTGTTAGGTCGGCAGACATGGTACTGCTTTTTGCCCCTCCCCTCCTTGCCTCCTGTCAACCTTTTGAGTTTTAATTGCACTTAATGTAGTTACACTTCAAGCCAAAAGCACTTAAACCTTTAATTTTCCTTTTTTTTTTTTTTGAAGTGCAAACTTAGATCCACCAAGTTATAATAATGTGAAGTGGACAGTAGTTGGAAATTACTCAATCAACACCCCTTAGTTTCACATGTAGGCATTTCTAGCAGTGCAAAGGGGTCTGCCTCGGTGAAATCAGAGAAAGTAAATGAATACAAATTGCATGAATTAGACAGTAGAGGTCAAGCTCTCCCTGGGAACTAAAGGTCCCAGGCTAAATTGTGATGAGCCAATTTTGCACAGTGCTGCACTTTTTGATTAAGAGAATATGTATTTATCCGTAAAAATGCTCAAAAAGAAGTATGTTTGGTGAGATAGGGCAGCATAGTACAAGCATTTTATTTTGAAAAAAGCTTTACCCATTATTGATAACGCTTGTGTTAAGTGGTCTTCAAGCCAAAATCCCTTATTTGTAAAGGGATTGTTTTTATTATTTTGCTTATGTTTTTCTTTTGTCTATTTTGCTCATGCTTTATGTTACAATGAAACGTTTTTTAATTTTATTTTTCTACTTAAATCATGTCAGAAAAAATGTTGATTGGACAGAGAACATGAATTGTCAAGACCAAAATGCAACTCGCCGCAGGATGTGATGTTAGGATTGAATCCGTCACATCCCGCTCTGGAGCGATGCCTCGATTGTCCCCCTTTACACTGCTGTTTGTTCCTTTTTTGCTCTGTCCATGTCTGGCGTGTCTCTCGAGTGAAAGGAGCATCCCTCCAACACACACACACACACACACACACACACACACACACACACACACACACACTCTCTCTCTCTCTCTCTCCTTGTACTATCTACGTTATCTTTTATACTCTAGTGCCACTTGGTGGAAGGAAACCACCTGAGACTTCTGAGAATGAGTCAAACTAATTGTCAGGGTCCAAAAAAAAGAAAAAGATAAGAGATAAAAAATGATTTGTCCACTCTTGACACCTTTTGAAAATGCCTGCCTTTTTATTACAGCGTAATCATGAATGGCTGCACTTCTTTATGTCCCCCCTAGTTGAGTGTAATGTTTAAAAAGGCAACAGGGCTCTTTCCTTTTGAAAACCAGTATTCTTAAGCACTTATTTTATTTTTGCCCAATTGTAAGCAGCACAGTGACCTTTTTTTAAAGCTTGACTACCTTTTCAGCACTTCAGAGTATGCATGACATTGCCCTCTAGTTCTTTAGCACTTGATTGTGTTTAAAACTAACTCCCTTGGTTGCATTTAGTTAGCATCACACTGCACTGTCTACAATCAGTTAGCTTTACGTTTGGCTGTATTTTATGATTAGGAAAGGCTCAACTATCTTATATTTTGGCACTCGGTAAAGATTGGTATGTGCTGTACAAAGCTTTTTTTTATTACTCCATTGTTAAGGCTGTACAGGGTTGTAACGATAACTGGTAAATAGATCATTTGTACTTTTTTGGTTTTGTATTTGTTTTCCTTTATTTGGCATTATTTTATGTTCAACTTGCCAGATCTAAATGTAACAGGATTTGAAAGTAAAGCTTACATCAGATATTACGTCAGTTGTTTGTCTTTCCTCTGTTCATATCACATTTCTCCACCACCTCAAAACAGTATCACTCTTGCAGTCTGCTAAACATATAAGAGAACTGTGTTCTTCATCTTCTTTGCTGGCTGTTTCTTCAGTGAACAAAATGCTCCCATATACATAAACGCAGGGCAACTTTGATTTATGTGTAGTTTCTAGTATTTGTGCTACATATAACCGATTTAATACAGTGTGCAAGATACTGCGGTGTCCCAGATTGCTCTAATAACACGCACAACCCCCTGAAACCTCAAAATCCAAATCTCAAAAATGGACTGAAGTTTGTTTGCATGTTGAAAATTTGAAAGGTGACAAGCTACACAGACAAGTTGGCCGACTGTGAGCAGGTAACTATATTGCGTTGCAGCTACTAACGTGGATACGTGCCACTGATTATAATTTGAAAACCAAAAATATATGGTAGGCATACTAACGCATTTAAAATCGGCACTTCTCGGCTGAATATTTGAAAAGCTTTATTCAAGTCTTTAAAGTCTCAAACATAACAGACCATGTAACATTAAAAATAAAAAAGTCCTTTAAAAGTGTTTACGTCACTAAATTAAGACATTTTAAAATAAATGGATGCAATATCACTTGGACTTAACTCATTTTCTGTTGGGACATCATTTCCTCACATTTTCAAACTAGTTTTAAAATATTTTCAGTAAATTTCTTTTTTCACATAAAAAAAACTGCATGGTGTTGATATATGGTTGACTGACTGAAATGTACTAATAATTACAAAAATATTGAATAAAACTGATGTTGACTGTACTGACTGAACTGTTTCAATAAATCTTATTGACAAAATCTTTAACTTAACTAATTATGTAAATAAACTTCACTAACAAATTGTGTTTACAATTTAAAATCATTCTATTAAAAATGATCAAATACCATCCCACTGAAAGTCAATAATAATAATAATAATAATAATGAATATTGCCCAGCCCCAACTGGGTTACTCATATGTACAGATATCTGCATTTATCAATCTTCAAGGAGTGCAGACGTTAAATAAACTCACATTCTGCTAAAGCCTTGGTGCCCATTCAGTATTCCTCTCAGAGAGAATAGCAAGTAAAGCCGGAAGAATAAAGGCGGAGAGTTTCACACCAGTAAGAGCAAATATCATTCAGCGGGGAGACAGGGACATGAGTTAAGGAAAAGCACTGATCATCTTTGAGGGACATAGCATTCTGTAATTTATAACGGTGGCGTTGCCTTCATAATAATAAGGAATAGGATCTGTCATGGTGTCTAGCTGGTGTTTTTATTAGACCGATGGGAGGTCTCTCTCTCTCTCTCCTTTCTGTGTTGTAGTAATGAAAGTTACAGCACGTTCTCGCCCAGCCAAAGGTTGGCCCTGCCTAATGAAAACAGATGAAGCAGAGATAAAGTGTTTGCCGACATTAAGGGACTCATTTATCACCGTTAGCCCCCGAGCTATAGAACACCTTGGTCTGGAGCTCTCCTTTAACAGGCCCTGCCTCACAGCACCCTGGTGGCACGCTGCAGCCTTCCAAGCACATGAACACCTCCATCTTTACCTCTCTTTCTCTTTCATTCGTTGCGGATTTTGCATTGCTTTAACTGATAATATCACTGTTCACATCTCTATGTGCAGACTGGCTCCTCCACGGGGTTTAACATAAGTTAAAGTGAGGTTTTAGCTGTAAAAAATTAAAATAAAAAAACTTTAGAGGAACCTTTATCAAATCTGGAGGATTTGGCAGTCCTTGCCGGACCTCCATCACTGCGCCTTGAATGTTGACCCATGTGGGTTCAACAGCCATCCGAAGCCGAATCTCTTCTGTTGAAGGGCCAAGTTCTCATCTAGCTGCTCATCTTGCCTGTGTAATAATGAATCTTTTCGGCTGTGTTTAAAGCTGCTTAATTAAGTTCAAAGCAGCGCTCGGGGCACTGTGCGCCTGCTCGTCTGACCTCCCTATGAGTGGAAGTGTTGATTAGGAAGTGAAGAGACATGCAGGCACTGCAGGGGATGGCTATTGATTGAAAGGATAGAAAACCTCATTTGGATTTTGTGATTGGAATATCACACTGTACACGGGGGCTGTTTTTCTTCATTTAGCGAATAACAATAACTCCTGCGCTGACAGTTTGGAGAAATTGTCAACTAAGTGAGAAATTTCTGTGATAAGACTAAACGCTGGAGTTTTCCCTCATCCCAATAATAGCCCTTCACCTCGGCCCGAGCTGTCTGCACAATGTCGACCTTTCGACACCACCTTGCGAAAGTTGGCTGCTGTCGATCGATAGCGTGTTAGCTTTTTGTTTGAAGGTTCAGGCTGCCTTGGCTTTATTACAGCTGCTGAGAGTCATGGGGGAGTCGTGCAGGGCTTTGTGAGAGAGGAGCTCCCTCTTGTTTGCCAAAAGTGTAATCCCGCCGTGACCCGCCGTGACCCTGCCCTGAGAGGAAAGCTGCTTAGACAGAAGTGCGTGTCTGTGGGAGCTCCCAGCTGCCTGGCCTCTCTCTCTGGCTCTCTTCTTCTCTCTATTTTGCTCACTACATCTACCTCACCCCCCACCCTTTATAGCTCCATATACATCTCTCTATCACACAGAATATCTCCTTTTGCGCTCACTCCCTTGCTTTCTCCTCACCTGTTTTCCTCGTTTCCCCTTCTTGTACAGTAAACTCCATACACGCTTCACTCAGCATCAGTTCTTCCAAGAAACCCCCTCCTCACCGCCCCTCGTCCACCATCGAGGTTTTTACCCTGTGAAGGAGCCGAGCCTTTGCTAAGTGGAGACAGATCTCCTTTTTTTTTTGCTTCAACAGAGAAAATAAACACACAAAGGCCTGCCATAGACGGCCTCCAGTACGGGCTGCAGAGCAGGACCACTGGCACATGGGAAAGAGAAAATGAAGGAAGAAAATGACCTCTGGAATCGATTTGGCATGAGTTGAAGTCAGGGCTTAAACTACATGGAATAAGGCTGCGCGGAGACTGCTTGTTGATTTGTAAATCTATTCATGTTTGAAAAAAAAAAAAAGGCACTGAAATGCATTGGTGAAAATGAAATTCCATGTTTATTCATTCCTTAATAGCGTGTAGAAGTTGTACCACTCTGCACAGACCGCTGGAAGAACGCGCACTTTTATGCAAATTGGAAGCTAAAAACAGAGATGTCATGGTTCAAGTCTGTGTAAAAAAAAAAAAAAAAAAAAAAAGACAATCCACACCTGAGGTACACCTGGGAGAGCAGCAGAGAGAGAGAGAGATGATCTGCAGGCTCGTGTGGTGTGTCGCTCACTCACCACTCTTGAGTTTGGCTGGACACGCATGGTGGGACATGTATTTACATGCATGTTTGGTGCCCAGCCCAGGGGCATAGCATCACTGCCTGCCCGGCCCCCTGCTGCGCCCGTTCCCCATTCTCTGGGGTGAGACATCACTCGGCGGGGGTCAGCAGCAATCTGATTCAGGAAGCACTGCGGGGGGTGTTTGGGAGGGAGGGGGGTGGTGGGGGTGGGGGGTGAGGATGGGGAGGAATTACCCACAAGTCCCTGGGCCAGGCATATCCAGACTTAGGGCAGCCTGAATCAGTAAGGGGGGCCGGATCATACCCCCCTGCTGGGTGCTGCCTCAAATATAAAGCTACCGCTTGGCCATTCCAACTGGATGACAAACACATTATAGAAGAGAGGAAGGGGAGGAGGACGACGAGGAGGGGCATGGTAATGGGCAGAGGGAGAGAAGCTCTACTTAAGTATGATCATGTCTTTGAAATAGATAGGACACAAGCCAGCCAACTCCCCTGTTGTTAGGCTCTGCTGTTACCATGGCATTCTATGACAGTAACCAGCCATAGGTTACTTGGTTTCTATGGGTAACAGTTGGCGCTGCACTTCATTCACATCTCTTGTGACACTGAAGCCAAAGATATTGCCCACCGATTCTCAGCAGTTTACAAGTAAAATCTCTCTGAAATACAACAAGATGTTCATTTGGAAATATCTACATGCGCTCTCTGTCCCTTTTGTTTTTCACAGTTTTTCGCCTGCGAGATGCAATGATTTCAATGATTCAAGTCTGCTGAGGTCTGAAGAGAGGAGATTTGGTAAGAGAGCGTTTAACAGAATAGCCCAAGGTCAAGCCCAAACTAATCAGGCTCCTCATTTCCCTGGATGGAGTAATGAAGTAGAACGCTGACCCCCGGCTGACCCTGGGAATCTGTAGCAGGGAAAACTGGCCTGGAGACCAATTAGCCAAAAGTAAACGGAAATATTAAAACAGAGAGGTCATTTATTAATAAATATGATCTGAGTCACCCAAAAAAGCAGCTTCAAAGCGCTTAAATGTGCCTTTATCACGAAACCTTAAATATTGCAGAATAACAAGCCCCTTTTAGTCAGCATCCTAAAGATGATTTGTACTGAGGGTTGATTACAACCTGGTTAGCTCTCCTAATTATCTCATGCACTTGAGCTTTTAATGATTTCCATAATTCAATTATCCATAACCGAATTCCTGTCTTCAATCAATTAAAGCCATAGCTGCACACTCATCCATCTTCCAATCAGGATGTCGGGAATCCCACCATCCATTCTCATTTCAGAAGAGAGTGGGTCAAACAAATTAACAGAGATTGCATCCATCCATGTCTTCTCATCTTTTTTCACATTCTCTAACCTTTTCTGTTACTTTTACTTTGTTGCTCTTCAGTGCAGCGAGGATTTGTTTGGTATGAAGGACAGTAATCACAGTATTGACAGTAAAGGCTCTGGCAAACTATTTTCTTTCAAAACGATTGAAGTTGCAGTTAAATATTTTTAACTTTATTATAAATAGGAACAATATGGGTGTCATGCCACCGCGACCCTTCATCTGCATCAATGACTGCTGCGCTGTGTGAATATAATGTATTTTCCTGAAATCTTGAACATCTACAGTATAGTCTTTTATCTATAGGCCCTTTTGTCCTGCTCCTCTCCACAGGTTATTGTGATACCTGATGTGAAGATGAGTGACAGTGGCTGCCTTCATCTCTCAAAAACATTCTCGCATAATGAAACACACTTAAAGACAGACAGACAGACAGACAGACAGACAGACAGACACACACACACACAGTTTGGCACCATCTGCTGGAACCTTGAGAAAAATGTAGGAGAAATATCTAGCTTAAGAGGATACTTGTAATAAAGTAGACAATAAAATCATTATTGAAAGAAAATAAATCTGAAGCCTGAAACAAAAGTTGTTCCAGTGAGGTCAAACATGCAGAAACATATTTCAAGACTCCTTAATAGCAGATTGATTATTTCCGACAGAAAAGCAAAGGTGTGTTTGACTGATGAATGCAGCTTGTTCAGCCAATTCACAGCCAAATTAGAGGCAGAAGAAGCAGCACAGAAATGGTTGCCAAGGTGCCCAGATAGTAATTTAACCCTCATTGGTTGAGAGGGAAGCCGAGGGCAGGCCAGCCTTTTCACATGCTGCTCTTTCCATCCCCATTATCTCCCCCGTCTCATCCCCGCAACCGCCAATATGGTTTCCTTGAAAGGGTTTAGCATTCTTTTAAATGTAAATACCAAAATTTGCTCTATCTGCGCAAACGCACAGGATGGAGCTGAAGATTGGGTTTGATGTTTTATTGCCGCGGTGGCTTTCTCTCGAGCAAAATCGTTTAACAGCAGTGCCAACAGCAGAGCAGAGAATTAGGGGCGTCACATTTAACATTGGAGAAGATCAAACACAAAGACAGGCCCACTACACTGCAGCGGCCTTGCCAGAGCATCCCACTATGATGGACTCTGCAACGGAAACATGGCTGCAAACTTCAATCTAATCACTCTCAGCAGTGTTCATCATGTTACTGAGTAGCTTCATTCCGAGGGCAGCCTCTGCTTTATCTTTCTCAGAGCACTTGCGTTTTTTGGATTGCGGTGAGTGTGCATTCCCTGGCACAATCTTCAACAGAGCTCCCCCTGGAGTAGCTGGGGAATGGCTATCACAACAATTACACTGACGGCTCTTTTCTAAAGTGCACTTGATTTATTTGATTTAGCAAAGATTAATCGCTCTCCCTCCAAACAGGCCAGGCTGAGATGTACAGCAAAAACACAGGCTTACTCCTACAGAAGCACAGGTGTATGCTAATACAGATAATGAAATTGTATACATCCAAACATGTATTTACATATACTCACAAATCATCCTTAACCATACTTGATCTGAAAGAAGCTTAACCTTAACTGACATAAATATGTCTCCCAGTCATCAGTAGCCATACAGATGATTACAGTGGACATATATTAAAATATTTGACACTGTCGCACTACGGACTACATTACGGACGTCCAGGGCTGCCAATAGTAAAATGTTATAAAATATAAATATGTAATAATTAAGATGAATTCAAAGTGTGTTCACATCACAAAATCTTATCACTTATTTTTATTACTCATTTTTGATAATGCATAATTCCTGCCAAAGTGAAAATAAAAAACTCTACAAACAAATTTGTGTGGGGACAAAAGGACAGTGTGGAGCCTACTGTTGTTGTGCTTTATTTATGTGCAATGAAATTATACAAGTTGTGTTGCCCTCCAACTCACCTGTCACAATTCAGTTGTGCAGACATATTTTTCAGTCTTAAGAGTTGCTTAAAAATAAATATGCAGCAGTCGAGTTGTATTTGGTTATGGTTATATGTTTTCGGATTTCATTTTAGTATTGGCAGCCCTAGACTTCCATAGTATCAAACTCAGAGTTTTTTGAACTGTCTCGCACACACGACACATAAACTGTATGTAGACACATGTTCCCACAGCTCGCTGCTAGAGGGAGACACCTGCCCCTCCACTATGTGCCAGGAAGTGCTACGTCTGGCTGGCTGGCCAACAGTTGCCAGGCCAGCGGTCCGGTACGGCCCAGTGCGGTTGGCACTGATGCCTGCCCATCTGCCCAAGTTGACTCGTTTGCTCCCACACCACTTGTCCAGGAGGACGAAATGTGCTGTGGTGTCCTGGCAAAGCTCCCCGAAATGTCAACCTGGCGTGACAAACCCATGCCGGCCCCTTGGCCCTCACAGGCCTGGTAGTGTGGGGCGCTGCCCTGGATCAGACGGGGAGCCAGGAACATGCCACGGTAACAACAACCGCTGATCGACTACCGGGGCGCTACCATCTTGTCCAGGGTGGATAGAGCTTGTTCGGTCGGGTAGAGGATGACTGTTCTCATTACTGGCCCTGAACCTTACAAAACTTGGCTATGCACTAGCTGATAGAGGGCAGCTGGACAGGAATGAGACATCATGAGCAGGAAACGCAGGAACACGATTGGATCCTCCACTAAATCAACCCCAGTCCATCAAAAATGTTTATGAATGAAACAAATTGCAACTTGCCGCCTCTTCTTACAAGCCGAGGACATGCGGAGCAAATTTTCTGTTGTTTGAGCAGATGGTCATGGAGGTGCCGTGAGGGTCTAATGTTGGCTGACTCTGTCCTGCAGCCCCCACAGGGCAGCAACTGTGAGTGGTCATTAACACGGGGTGCAGGCCATGCCAGGAGAGAGAGGAGTCTAGCTGTAGTTAACAGCCACTGTCCAGTTAAACCCTCCACCTCTGTGCTAAACAGCAACAACTACAGCATTCCTACTGGTTGCCAAGGCTGTAAAAGCAACACATCAGGTAGAGACCTTTACAAAAAAAGACATTGTTTTTCAAGCACAAAGGAACCGAATGAGGAAAGGTGTATTTCTACTCCACTGCGCCTCATCGCTCACTTTTGCTGAACCTAAGGTTATGGCCGGGGCTGTCTGGCAGTTATCCATACACAGTGAATCATGGCATTTGTGTGTGTGCGTACGTGTGCGTGTGTGTGTGCACAGTGGAGCTGTGGACAGGTATGACAGGCTGACCTCCGTATGTTACCAGAGAGAGTGTGCGGCCCAGTGTTACCTGTCATAACATGGGCTGCCTGGAGCCCCGGAGCACCAGCCTGACCAGGCCACTGGGCAGCCAGAAATAATAGACACTGGCAAGAGGGCAATGAGGGGTCACACGGAGCGAGAGAGGAGGGGGACAGGGACATATGACAGGAGGACTGGTGGAAGGATAAAGGCAGGAGAGTAAGAGGGCGAAGAAGAAAGGAAAGAGAAATTCACTGCATTTACGAGGGCGGTGAGGATAATGATGTGGGAGCAAGTGGGTCAATCAAGGAGCAAAGAGAGGTAGATAAAAGAGAGGGAAGGTAAGGAAGGTGGCTGCTGTTCTTCCAGCATATTACCTCCTTGAGCCTCTGAAGAGAGCTAAAAATTATGCGTAAAAGCAGGGAGGGAACAGAAGACACAATCTGACTTTCTGAGTTCTCAGTCTGACACCCTCAAACCAGAACAACAGACCTCAGTCTTAACAAGACGGACGACCTCGCATCACTTCCCATTTGTTTTGAAGCCCAGTTTATCTCTGAGAGTATGATGTTGGAGCGTTCTTGAGGTGCAGCCACTCGCCTGCAGAGATGGAACAGCTGAATTCACTTAGGCAGGCTTGGCCAGCAATTAAAGTGCTGGATTAAGAGTGATTGCATTTTGTGTCCTGAGGAGGCGCTGCCTGCCATCTTGAGAGGTCTCATTAACATGGCTGCCGTGGGCTGTGCTGAGCACTGCCACAGGCAGTTAAAAAATAATGGAGACATTATCAGCCTTAATGTCTTGTACCTGGAGTGGAGAAGATTTTATAATCACTATTGTGATGGGCCACAGGCTGCCAGTTGTGCGAAAGGGAAAGGTTGGATGAAGATAACCCTTTTTCTGACCAGACCCCTGTGTGTTTTTTTTGATCAGCCACTGCACGTGGGGAGTCTGAGCAGCTGGATTTCATTAATTGAGTGCTGGCAGCGTTCTGCTCTGGCGGCAGGGGTGAGTCACACTGGTGGGATTGGTCTCTCTCTCCCTGATATCATCTTCCAACCATAACTACAAATAATTATTCACTCAAATCCATTACCGGGGGTCAATCAAGTTCCCCAATCAGTTCTAAAGTCCAATTACTGGCGCCAAGGCTCTATTCGCGCCTTCCTGCAGATGAAGGCCTGGCCCACAGGCTGCCCAGCAAATTACACATAGCAAACAGTGGAGTGTGCATGTGTGGGAGAGCGAGCCTCCTCAGGTGGGTAATAAAGCAGGGGTACATACTGGTCTCCCAGGGGCATTCTGACCGTACCATCTAGCAGCCTTCACCAGGTTAAATAGAATTAGCACATGCAATAAGACGCACTTCGAATACCAACCACGTCTCATCACTCTACAGGCTAGAGAGCACGCAGCATGCACAGCGCAGCCTGGTATTAACATCAATCTCAGCAGCTGACATAATAAGACATGTCGCCATAAGGGTCTTCTTATAAAGAGGCTGCACAGTGACCCATCAGAGCAGCATAATGAGTGGGGTGTTACATTTACATGTGCGCGCACAGACACACACACACACGCACACACACACACACAAACAGACAACCACACTCAGGGCTTCGCTACAGCTCTCCAACCCCATTAGCGTGTGGCTCCTTGTATCGTTTTGCAGCCGTCTTGAAAGTGAGCCCTGAGCCTGGAGGAAATGCTTCTCACACACTCATCTGTCACTACAGAGAGACAGCAGTGCAGTCAGCCGAGTCAGAGCGGGCGGGTGGGCAACAAGGCAGCCAGCGTGTGTGCGTGCGTGACAGCTTGTATGTATGTACATGTGTAGGAGATGAGCAGGACGGGTGTTTCATGTGTGGACAAGAAAAGACGGGCCGGGTGGTGTGGATGAGTGTGGTGGCATGTGCTTGTGTGTGAGGAACAGAGCAAACATAGCAGGGACGTGAGTGAGGCTTTGTGGATCAGCAGCCCATGACCGGTTGTCACACCACACACACACACAGCTCCCAAATCAGCCTGGTAGGAGGGCCAGTCTGACATTTCCCTTAGCGTCAGCTTTCCTCACCCTCTGATCTGACCAGAAAACATCCAAACTGTAACGCTGACACAACCAACAAGAAGAAGAACATAGATGCCTGTCCGTGCAACAATATGCTTGCTTTGTTTGCTGACATTTGCAGCAGCCCCATTGTTCAGCGCTCATTCCAAACTTTGAGGTTTCGAAGGGGAAAAGCTGAGTTTCTGGACTGCAATTACAACAGTATGAGGGCAACGTTTTTGTTTTGTCCTCAGCCAGGAAAGCCTTCTGACTTCAGACTGCTGACACAAAGAAAGACTGTCAATGTAAGCCCCTCCATTAAACAAGAAAAAAACCTCATCAAAGAGGCACTCTCTGTCTTCTGCTTACATTCAAGAGATCCAGCGAAATGCTAAACACATGTGGATGGTCCCTGTGTTTAGGCTAAAATGGCCGAACACAATCCGGCAGCATTTGAGTTAATCTTCCTTAGTGAAACCGCATGGTGTTGTTTACACTGGAGACAGCCGTGTGTGTACATATATGCATGTGTGTGCGTGTGTGGAGTGTGTCCAGAGCTGCAGAACTCACTGTTCCCTTTTGCAAAGCCAGAGCAGTTACAGTGTGTATGTGTTTGTGTCAGCATGATGGAGGAGAAGGGTGTTACTCAGACCTAATGAATCCATCTGCATTCAAGGGGCATTCTTCCTCTCGTACGCAGGCGGGAGCAAACGAGCAGCGACCTGGGAGCTCGCCCAGCGGTTGGGGGGCTCAGGCTCGGGTATTTTCAAAGCAGACCGGCAAGGACAAGTGTGGATTAGTACTGAATTCACCTCGTGTTCTCCTCCCTTAAAATCTGGGCTGTTTTCAAAGACAGGGTCGAGGTTGAAAGCCTTACAGTAACACATACAACTCTACCGCTCTGTACTGTACTTAGCATCGCTCCTTTCTGTTTTTCAGGATTGAGAATAGCCGAGGAGGGTTTGGCACTCAGGGCGAGGACTACAGTACAGCCTGTGCTCCAGGAGAGTGGCAGCTGCTGATGTCCTCACCTCCGAGTGACCTGGCACCCAAGGCAACCTCAATGAAGAATGGATGGAGGGCAGGGGGCGGGGGCGTTATGAAGGGGAGGGTGGTTGGCACTGAGGGCCCAGTCATTAGGATAATGAATCCAGAGCTGAGTGGAATTTGGGAGACCTCTAGTGGCTGAGGAAAGTGAACACTATAAATGCTATGTAATATCAAATCCGATCATTAGTCTGCCTCTGACCTGGAGAAAGTTATTCACACATTTTTTCATCCTATTTTCATTTTTGTAAGTCTTTATAATCTGCATTTAATAAAAAAAAAACAGAATCATCTGTAGTTGATTTCGAAATATAGCTGCTAGGCTTTTAAGTAGAACTAAGAAAGGACAACAAATGACCTCAATATTATGCCTCTGTTGGTTTCCAGTTACTTTCAGAAAAAAAGATGATTTGATTAATCTCTTATGTTGCATTAAATGGATTGGCTACAAGTTATATTTGCAGAATTATACAGAATTATAATACTATTCAGGGAAAGTTCCCTGAATAGTATTAAGTCAACTCTTTTAAATATTTCCTTTCTCAGCCCAAAGAATGTAACATTTTTGAAGTACTGCGCTCTTCGAAAAGTTGGATGAAGAAAGGTTTGTATGAGTGAAGCACCAATAAGTTCATATTGCTGACATATTAAGTCCACGTGTACAAAGGTGCACGATTAGGGCAACACAGAAAGCTCCACCCACAGTTCTTCAACTCCCGTCTTGTGAACCATCATTCACAATCTCTATTTTCTTTTTACTGGAAGCTAAAAACACTGTTTTAAACTGGCTTTTAACCAACTAATTATATTAGATTATTTTATTTTTACTTAATTTATTTTACTATTTATTGAATTTTTATATACATTTTGTTTAAATCGTCTGTGGTCTTTGTCCAAGCACTTTCGAGTGCTATACAGATAAATACTACAGATAATAAGTACTATAATTATCAGCATTGTTGTTATTATGCTGTCCAGTACACCACAAATAGATTGCATCATAAAACCAGTTTCCTTTCAAATTCATTATGTCCTCAAAAGGTAGTATTTTGTGGCTATTTTACTGGCTTACATTATTCTGTACTTCATGTTATTTTGTCCATCCCCTGTATATTGGTATGGTGCTGACTCAATGGAAGAACATCATAAAATATATGAAAAGAGAAGTTGCACACTCAGAACTGTGAACTGAGACACTAGAGCTCAACCAATTACTTGATTGATCAAAAACTCGATCTATAGAACAATTTTGATAATTGACTTATCATTTAAGTCATGTATCATGCAAATAAATAATGCAAACATTTGAGTTTCTCTGTTTTTATCATTATTGGATATATCGTTATATAATATCGTTATTGGACCGTTGGTGTGACAAAAACAAGTATTTTTCATCATTTTTATAGCATTTTATAGACTAAATGATTAATAGATTGACAAAGGAATTGTTGACAGAATACTAGATACTAGAAATGTACAGATAGTTGCAGTCCTAGTTTGCAATGATATTTTAAGCAGGATTGTATCAATATGCTTGCGATCTGATTAGGAAGTATCCTTCGTTTAGATTTTACAAACATACAATAAGCCACTGACACTGGAGTCTATTGCTGTGCGCTAAATAAAGCAGCACCTCTGTTTAAATGAATAAAGTAGCTGCACCGGAGTTATTAGTGTGTGACTTCTCTTTGTCTTTAGGTCTCTGGTGGTGTCCAGGAGTGCAGTGCATTATGAAAGTAATTCTGAAAATATTAAAGTGTATTGTGCTTAAATTAGAGGCAACTGTGCAGCCGACTCATTCAGGGGCTAGCTAGCACCGACATTTCTGGCTCCAGAGTGCAGAGAAAAAATGTCATTACATCTTTGACAAATCTCAGGACTAATATTCGTAGAGGTAACATTAATCACTCCCTCCTTTTTTCATATCATGAGCAAACACGAGGAGAGAGAAAAGCTGGGCCAACTTGTTATTCACTTATCCATTTAAGATTCACATCATTCTTTTAATATAATATTCAACTCAGAAACAAAAATAGTGAAAACACATTTTGGAAGTCCAGATGCTTTTCCAAGTTTGTTATTAGAGCAACGCCCACGGCAGTTCAACCAGAGAATCCAGTGACTATAACACATCCCATTCCTCTGAGCGTAACCCTTTCATTAACACGTTTCTTTTTGGGTTGCACATAGTGTGTATTTATTGACCACTATGAGGAGGGTGGGGAAGAAAAGTAGCTTGTCACAGATCATATTTCCACTACAGTATTTTTGTCAGTATTGATGACATGTACAACACGCTTCACCATTCAATGTCCCGGTTGATAAATGTGATTGATATTGTACAAACTGGAACAACATGGCCTTTACAATCCACGGTATGTTTTGTACTGATCTCATTAAAATGCTTCGTGAGGGTCTGTAGTGTTCTTGTCCAAGACGACAATCCCAGATCTGATTTAGAAAGGCAGGCCGCTGGCAGTGTGACATTTCATATCTCACAGTGCTGTAAAACACAATTGAAATGTTTCATTTTGTCATCCGTGTCTTGAAGCGGTTGGTGAAGCTGCAGTGAGAAGTGATAACTGTCAGCACTCTCTGCCCTCTCCTGATTTGGATAAAAGCATGCAAAAAGGTAAGTTTCTATGGAGGCGTGACTTCTGTCATAGGGGTTTAAAATTTTCAAATGAAGTGTAAAAAGAGCAAGGCTGCTTCTTTTTGTGCAAACCACAGAGTCAAGGTCACATATTCTCACTCTGTCCTTGGCTTTCCTTGGCACTGAGAGGCCCTGATCAGCCATGACGCATCCATCCTTCTCCACAAGCGCAGTCCCACTAATTACTGTGCTGATGAGAAGGCTTTGAGAAGTAGGTCAGCAGCCAGGCCTGGGGAGATGGCTCCTTTGGTGACCCTCTCCTCGAGGTGGGGTAGGGCCTCTCGGACACTGGGGTGATTCTGGAAATGGCTGAGGACGTTTTCCTGGATCAAACTCCACATCCACACTTTCTGCTGGGCCCTCCGCCGGCCCTGCAACTCACCGTTCGCCAACATGGCGTCCCGGTACGACTCCATCTTGGCCCAGACCTCTGGGATGCCCTCACTGGTGTGTGAGGAGGCGCGCACCACCTGAGGAGGGAGTTGGGGTAGGGGACAATTAAGACTGTTGAGCCTGAGGATGTCACCAAAGGCACGGCAAACTGCCATTTTGCACCAAATATACATTTTATAGGGATGTTAAGATTCTGTAGGGAATACCACGTCCTCCTTTAAGCCACTCAGTCAGACTCACGGACAGTAACCTCCAGGAAAAGTTGCAGCCTTTTCTGTGAGAGCAGCAAATATCTGGAATACTCTATCGACAAAATCCACTTTGTACAACATTTTTGTAATTATATATATGATATAAATTATTCCGGTGGCCAAATGGTTAAGAGACATAAGGTGTAACTACAGCGTCCGTAGTTTGATTACAGCTGAGGACCCTTGTTACATGTCATGTCCTCCCTCTTTCTCCCCTCGTTTCCTGTCTCTGTACTGTAAGCTGTCCAATAAAAGGCAAACATGGCAACAGAAAGTTGAAGAGTGTTCAAATCTACTCAGATATGAATGCTCTGACATTCTGGTAGATTAACTCCATATTGTCAAAAGTGCTTTTATTCTCGTATTATTATTTTTGTTTGTTTAAAATGTCTTATTTTTTATTGCCACTGCCACACAATGTTTTTTGTCCGTTTTTAGTTGTGTTGGGGCCAGCGGGTGCAAATTAGCTCTTAAGCTAACCCCGGCACATTTACGTTGACATCTTAAATGTCAATGTGCATTGTGTGTAAACAAGTAAACAATACAAAGTCCTGGGTGTGTCTTACTTTCAGCAATAAGCTACATTTAAAACAGAAATGCCAAACTATTGTCTCCCCATAACGCCCTGTTCACACAAGCAATCTGGGGATAAATGTCACTTATGTGTTTAGAACAAGTGACTGCACGGCTTGCTACAGATTCAAGAGTATGTGATGGAATTCAGCGTAACGTTCAAATTCAAAGCAGACACAGAAGCGAAAGTGCTTCAGATTGAGGAACACAAAAAAAGTCAGGGCATTCATTCAAACTTGTATTTAGGACCCATTAAACTGCTTATATAAAAGTGAACCTTCTGTTTTTTATCCCTTCATTACACACTTGTGAATAAAAATGCAAAAAGGGAGTTTGGAGGAGGAGAGGCGAGAGACGATCTCAGTGTTGATGTCGAATAAACCCCACAGATTACTCGGCAATCTCCAGACTGCTAAAGTGTAATGAAATTACATGTATCATTTGGAGATAATTTGACATCAACTGGCAATTGGCAAAGTTGAATATGACAGCCTGATAAATAATGGAGGCCTGTGATCAACAGCCAATTATGAATCCTCCAATTACATCATTAAGTTAATCATTTTACAAGGATTTCATTTGAGCCTGATTCAAAAGCAGGAAATCAAACTTTGTGCGGCTAACCGTACTGCTGCACGTTCGCCAATTATCTTCTTTAAAAGAGCTGTTTCAAAATAACAACCACATCGCCTTACCTACCACTACTGGCGCCTAGTCATGCAGATAGGTTTGGTCTTATTTGTTTTAAGATACCGTATCTGTCTCCGAGATTTCTGCCTCCACATTAGAACAATTGAGCTGAATGGAACTTTGTTTGCTGTGCCCACAGCAATGAAACATGTCTGTTTCTCTGGATAATCCACAGACCTCACAGTGAACAGTGGAACTACTTTGTCCTCATGAATTTTCCTTTTGTAACTTGGATGAACTGCGCCACACCAGGAATTTAGTTACGCACTTTCTTATAAACATTGAAGGACTTGCATAAGACAGACCAAGCTCCAAAAACACCAGATCCTACACATCCCATAATGCAACTCAATAGCATTTTGTAAGATCCTCCCTGCCTTGTAAAAGCCTTTCAAACATCTTTCTAAGCCCACGCAGGGTCTCTCTTCAAAATGTGTAATCTCCAAACTCAAACTGAGATTTGGAATAGAAAAAAAAATAAAGATGATAAAAGAAAAAGGATATAAATAAATATTTAGAATAATAAACCGGAGAATCGATACAATTTAACATGTAATACTTATGGAGCCCCTTTAAGACCAATACATTAACCGAGTCTACTACTCAAACTCCAGGGGTCCATTGCAGTGCCCATACTACCCCACTTTGTATGCCAGAAAAAGATTTAGTTCTGGCATGTCCCAATACATAGTATTTCGAATGCATTATGCCAAAATACCAGGACGTCCCGCAGCATGCAGGTCACATTTTTCAGTATGCAAGCCAGCGTGCTTTTCTGGTTATTCAGACCCACAATCCTCTGCGCAGCCGAAGGTACGTCACGTCGACCGAGCCGCTGAGATTGCACGGACAGAAGACAGCTCACTGACATATGACAGAAGCAGAATTTCGTGCTACAGACTGCGACAGATGTATGAGCAAGAGGGTCAAAGTTCAAGACTCAATGTTATAACAAAGTAGTATGTCCCAATTGTATGCGTTCTGCATGCAACAGTACGTACTTTGTAAGGGCAGCTGCAGTACGTACTAGAAGGAAAAAATAAAAAGCATGCAATTTGGAATGCAGCACTAATTAACTTGTTCACAGGTGATGAGCAATTGACACTTTGAATTTGTTGACAGTTCATATTGTTAGCAGAGCTGAAATGATGCATTAATTGGAATCTATTTTGATAATGGATTCATCTCTGGTCCCAGCTTCCAGCTTGGACTGTTGGGCGGACAACAAGGCATTTGAAGATGCCATCCTGGGCTCTTGGAACTTTGATGGTTATTATTGTTATTTTACTTTACTTAAAAATTTTCTGACATTTTATAGAACAAAGAATAGATCAATTACAAAAAATTTTGCAGCCATAATTGTAGTTTATCATTAGGTCTCATGAGTTTTTATAGATTTTACCAAGAACTAAGAAACAAAAGTCAGTTTACGTCATTCGTGTTTTATGTATTCAATGCTGAGTGAGGTAGACAATAGAAGGCAGACTGATGAAGATGAGAGACAGTGAGAAATTAAATAATTGATTATGATACTGTAGGTCAAACAGACAGACACAAAATAGTCCAAGACAGTAAAAGTAAGGATAAATGCAGGGGAGACAATGAAGAGCAGCCCATCAGCTTTTATGTGGAGTGCGCAGGCTTCTAATCTGCGAAATGCATGACACAGCAGCCCAGTATTCAGAGCAGCAGGAGAGGGGAGAGGGGGAGAGGGGGAGAGGGGGTGAGGACGGATGGAGGTGGGGGTGTTTCCTGGCAGCTTGCCCAGCAGGCAGATGCTGCATTGGGCTGGGAAAACAAAGGGACAAGGCCAGAAACGCAGGCGGGTGAGCTTGTACATGCGCGGAGGGCTGAGACACTGCAGTGCTAAAGCCATGATGCTATGACATCATCATCACCACCACCATCATCATCATCATCATCATCCACCTCCTCCTCCTTCCCCTTCCTCCCTGCACCCACCTCCTGGGTCAGCTGACCTCTCAGTAGGATGGCTTGTTGGGTCCACAGAGCAGTGATACTTCGCTGCGGCTGCCCAGTGGGTCAAATGTTGAACACGTCAATTATCCTTTTTTATTTTTTTAAAGTCTAATCATGCTGTTGTTGGCTCCCTATCTCTCACTACACTGCCCCCCCACACACACACACACACCTTTGGGTTCCAGGACTTGGACTGTCTCCTGAGCAGCTTGAGTGCGCTGGTGTATTCAGTCTGGATCCTCCTGGCCGGCACCACCAGGTCTCCATCCGACTTCGTCACCACCACCAAGTCGGCCCTCTCAATGATGCCCCTCTTGATACCCTAGACAGAGATGTAGGTATTAAACAGGGGGGGGGGGGTCATTAACTTCTCAATACACTGTAAACTAATGGGATGTCTAGACACATAATCTGCTGAGGGATCTGTGTGCAGAGTGATGGAGCGAGCTCTGGAGAAGAGACCAATAAAATCTGTTATTAATCTGATATTGTTGCCTTACTGATGTCAGCTTCTGACTGGTCCGAGACAAGGAAAGCAGTCGAACTTATTTGTGACCGTTAGTGTATAAAATGTTTTTTTTTAAGTGCCCGTCACCTGTTGATGTGTAGTTTCAGTTCAGGTCTTTGTACACAGCCGCTGACTCGAGCCTGCAGTAGATGTACAGAACGACTGCAGCTGCCAATATTGTTTAGGTTTAATCTGATTAAGATGTTATTTTGCTCTCCTTGAGTAACAGTTGAAACAACGTTTGAGACTGATGAGCTTGTTGCTGCCAGTGTTTTTCACTGACCTGAAGTTCGTCGCCCCCTGCTGGCGGAATCAGCAGCACAAACATGTCAACCATGTCAGCCACTGCAAACTCTGACTGGCCCACGCCTGGCAACAAAGAGACAGCTGTCAGTTACTCACAATTAACCAACAATATGACAAAATATGATGCTGTCTCTTGCAGCTAATCAGACTAGACACCTGAAAATCCACAATAAACAGCCACCAATGTCAATATTGTATTCTGTAGTTACATTGCAAGTTCATTTGATGTTATGAGAACAATAAAAGAATTTCACTGAAAAAACAAACAAGCTCTCGGTCAGGACTTGTTAAGAAGTTCTTTTGCATAACAATGAGCTTTCACAAACTTTAGATTCATCACACTGAATAAATTCTAGCCTCTGAGATGCAAAGTAGGTGTCTGATGGAGAGAGCCAGGTATCAAACCTCAACACTTAGTACTGAGTTACAACAAACCCTTGCTGGTATTGTTACTTTTCATTTTTGGATCAGATATCAGACACCCATGTGCAACTTTTACACTGCATTTCATTTAGCAAACCTCTTGTAAAACAGTGTTAGAACAGCACTCAACACTGATGAGTTTGTGAGGTTTGGCTTATATTTTTCAACACAAGAAAAAGGGATTGTGTCATTCTCACACCGATATCAAAACATTTTTTATCAATACACAGTCCTATCAAAGAACGTCAAGAAAATGCGCCACTCTCCTGAGCTGCCACTTACAGTTTTTAAAAGAAACTATTAACTGAAATGAGGTAAGGGAGAAGAAAATGACCAGAAGAAAATATCCCAAAAATGAAAAATTCTATTGTATTTAAAAAAAGGTGTATGATACGACAGGAACAATTGGCTAATAGGGTGAAACCAAGATTATGACCTCAAAGAAGTCGGTCTTGTATTTACATTACACCTGGAAATCAGTGTCTTACCAACGGTCTCTACAAGGACAATGTCATATCCTGCGCCCTCACACAGAACAATGGCCTCATTTGTAGTTCTGGTGACTCCACCAAGTGTTCCCGAGGCCGGAGATGGCCTGATGAAAGCATCCATGTCCCTGGAGAGTTCAGTCATACGAGTCTTATCACCCATCAGAGACCCTGCGACGAGAGAGACGAGTCCGTTTGAATTGAACAACATTTATTAGCGTAATATTGCCGCTGTTGATTCAACAGATATTATAGTTGTAGCCTGATTAATACATAAAGACACCACAGTAATCAGTAATCACTCAATATGAAAAACTAAACATTTACATAGCAAATTACAATTTACCACATAAATCTACTGTGCACTGTAAATGCCCAATAAAAACTTTCTTCATCAGCATCATATGATGACAATCTGCGTTTAAGATACTACCTCCTGTAGTGCAGGAGGACGGATCAACGGCCAGCACTGAAACTTTATGTCCACGCCCGGTCAACATCTTCCCCACCACCTCGATGAAGGACGACTTCCCTGCTCCCGGAGGACCGGACAGACCTTACAAATCAACAAAGCGATCAAATCAGCAACAAATGGCACCAATGGATAGCTTTAAAACAGACTTAAATACAAGAGAAGCGGTGTACATCTCACCCCTGCAGGTTGGAAACTAACGCTGGGTACTGAACCGATGTAGCAGCTCTCCTACAAAAATACAATTCTAAAATCACTGTTACCAATCACTGGCATGACTAAGCATAGAGAGCATCAGCGTGTGAAATGAATGTGTGATGCACTGCTCTCACTGACTGCATGTCATTTGGTACACAGACAAGGAGAACGACTTAAACAACAACTGCACCAGAAGAAAATATGTGGTTCTTCGGTAAAAGGTCAAAAGGTACAAGCCTGTGTACGTAAAGTAATTAAGAAAAGTCAACGACGACTCCTCTGTTTGGAACATATAATCACCAAGTTTAAATTTCTGTTGCGAGCCCACACGTTGTAGAATCCCACTTGCTGGGAACTTGGAGGAGACATATACGTCCACTCAGTGGCCACTTTATTAGGTAGACGTGTACAATCTAATGCATTCCGATACAACAGCTCGTTCTATCTTTACACCGATAATAATATTCATTCATCAATATTGATTGACACCGTCAGACAGGAATTATCACTACATGTTTATTATTGAGGTTGTAGTTCGCAGTGGTATTGAACTGGAGTGCATTATACTGAAAAGGTGTTTCTAATGTTTTGCCCACCTCATTTACAAACATGAGGGGGAACGAATGTTAGAAACACATTTCAATATAATGCAGTCCAGTACAACACCACCAATAACTACAACCTCAATGATAAGCATAAAGTTGAATGAACACCTCTCTGAGAGTCAACAAGAAGAACATTATAACCTTAAATGTAGAATTTGTGGCAGGTCTGTTGTATTGGACTGAATTAAATTGTATAGGTGCAGGTAATAAAGTAAACAGTGGCCAGGGAGTGTGTAGTGTAGTGTTGTGTAGTGTTGTGTAGTGTTCAGGTAAGCCTGTGCTGGCTTCACACATGTCCAGCTGATACTCAGACCACACACCTACTCTGAAGGCCACAGGCTTCCCTCCATTACGGCTCTCCTGTTCCCTCCTGTGGGCCAGCACTCTCTGCAGCAGCACCTGGGCCAGATCTTTTTTCCTGGGATGCTGGGTCTCCACCAAGGTGATGGACTCAGCCAGAGACGCCCGCTGTCCTCCGATCAGTCCATCGTACAGTTTATTTAACAGTCTCTGCTCCGGCCCACTCAGGTCCTGTATGTGCTCCCTGAGGGCTGCGCTCACACCCCTCCTGTGCTGGCAGCTGTGGCCGGGGACGGCGCTCTGGTAGCAGGTGTGGGAAGCAGCGTAGGCCCCTCGGTGGAGGCAGCATGCCCCGGTGGCTGAGGGGGAAGTGAATGAGGAGGAAAGGGAGGAGATGTGGCGGATGAGGGAGAAGTCAACCCGTCGCATCGTATGGTAAATATGGGGCATCTGGGAAGAGAAACAGGATACAAACAATGCGTCAGTGGTGATTTGTAAACTCATTAACGATAGCTACAACGTTTTAGGATTTAGATGACAAAAAACGGGAGACTGCCTAGTGTACCCTCTTCAGACCCACGGATTTTGCTATATCTCATGCTGAAACATGTATTGTTAGCTGTGACATGGATCAATAACTTCCACACACCAAAGTTACAAAACTGATCGCTGTTTAAACGGTGATCTTCCATTGTACGTCCGGCTAACGGTACGTCAACGCGTCCGTCCCGTGAGTGTACATACAGCTGTCAAACATATCGCTCACGAGCACGTTCTGAGCATTAAGTGTGAAATGAGAACCAGGCTGACCTCGTACCCTCTTCACGGAGATGTGACAGGTTACATGTCAGCGGCTGGTTCATTCATCCTCTTCCTGTTTCCGTTGACGTACAGCACCGCCCCCGACAAACACTTCCGCCGATTCATTTTTATCATAAAAACATATTTACACTCTATAAATACATATCTACTAAATGAATATGACACGGGCTTTGTAATATATATATATATAATATATAATATATATATATTTGAAATGTTATGAGTCGTTTCCGTATAAATGAAAGCAGTTGATAACTTTAGCCAGCAGACGGCAGCAGAGGTTAATATTCATATTTTATCTGAACCCACGAAGTTGTTCTTCCTAAAAAAATCATCTAACTTTACAACATAGCTTCTTTGTAGGACGTACAGTCAGTGCATTCTTTATTTACACCTACCTTTAATTAAAAGAGATAGCTTGCATTTGTCATGCTTTTTAAATTCCTAGTCATAAATGCATCATCTCATAGGTAAAAAAAAATCATCATCATAAAATCATCCAAAGATTGAGGACTGGCAGAGGCTTCTCCAAAATGTGTAACTATAAAGCATTACAATTTGGTGAGCTCTTGGACTAATTAAGTAAATTACAAACAATAAAATGGTGGGAAGACATTTAGTATAGCAGTGGAAATTGGAGCGTCTTTACCCAAAAATAATTAAACAAGAAAATACAAGAGGAATGAAAGAAAATGCACATAAGCTGCAACTGTACACTTTCTATTTAGGCTATTTTGATAGCTAATTTGTATAATTTCTGAAAATTGTAATTAATTTACATAGTGCTAACAAATTGCACCTGGGGCCTTCATGGGCCCCTGGGGGGGTCTGGCACCATGTTGGACAATTTCTTGTAACATTATTGCACTTTTAAACTACATACAGGTTGAATTTATGTCACCAAAACCTGTTAATTGTTGAATTTGTAAGCAAAATCACTTACCATTCAAAGCTGTTTTTAAGAAAAGGCCTGTCCTGGCCAAAGCTTTGAACAGGTGGACTCACAAAGTCCATTGCAGACACAAAAATAATAAGAAATTATTGGAAATGGAAATTTGAGTTAGCTCGTAATACTGAAAATAAACAAAACCGTAAACTGGATAGGATTTTTTATTTTTATTGTTATGACACTGTACAGGTTCCCTGAAAAAGTAATTGACACAGACAGTTTTCACTCAGTTTGGAATACAAGGATGGATAATCAGTACATCACAGGGTTGGTGCACGCAGAGTACACGAACACTCACTAACACATTCAGTCATGGACATTCAGAGTCTCTAGTCCACCTGACGTGCTCGTCTGTGGAATTTGGGACAAACATGCAAACTCTTGGGAGGCAACAGTACAAACCACTGTGCAACCATACCACCCACGTCATGTAGTCACATGAAACTCCCGCACGCACACTGAAGTCAGTGATTCCCAGGGGAGCTTCCTGGAAGACTGTTGTAATGGTTCCAGTACTGTCACAACGTACCCCATAAAACAAAGGCAAACACATCATTTCATGTATTTTCCTGCAAATTTACTGGAAAATGCAATTACGCTGAACATTAGTGCAGTGGGGTTTCAGATGCACTTGTAATTGTTGTGACTCCCTAATTGAAGGTCTGCATCGATACACACACACACACACACACACACACACACACACACACAGAGCGGTTGATGTTTTTTAAAGTCCCTGACAATACCATGATGCATATTTTCTTTGCATGGGTGGCCTGTAACTAAACAGACAAACACACACACAGTGTTCATAAAAGAGACAAGAGATGTTGTAAGTAATTAAACAAATTTATTGAATCTTCCAGTAGAGGCTTGATATTCATGGAATAAAACTGCTTTTCTGGGAGTTTTACTGAGCAAAAACACAAAGGAGAAAAAAACTAACAAACAAACAAAACAAAGAGGCAACGTGTCAAAGTGCAGATAAACAAAACAGAAAACATGTTCAAAAATACAAAAAGAATGTAGAGATTAATACAGTTTAATAGCAGAGGATTGCTCAAAGCATAAAACAATTAGCGAAATGGCAAAATCTGCATTTTATATATAAAAAAAAGAATATTGGGACATCAGTAACTGATACTCTTAACTCAGCCAACAATAAAAATTTGAATGCTCAACATACACTTTCCCATAACAGTCATGTTTGCTCAGTCGATGTAATAAGAGAATGAAGCACAGTCACTGAAATATTAATGTCCTCAATGTGACTGCGTATTTGACACATTTGATTTTGCTGCAGAGCATACAGCAAGGGACACAAAGAACTGCACTTGTATTTGCCTCTGCTTCATGTGGTGTTCAGCTACCAGTCTTAAATGTGTAACACTACACTAACCAAACTATGCTTTGCAAAACCAGACTGCACAGCACATATTCTAATAGTGAATATATCTTAACGCTATCGTTTTTTTCTTCTTACAATTCATCTGAAACACGTGTAACACAAGATGAGCAACATTTAAACATTAGTCTTGTTTTCTGAATAGTCTGCAATGCCCTTTTAGTGCCATGCCCCCACACTAAATCCCACTCTAAACTCTTAAACTCCCCCTAATTTTGCCTTTCTAATTTCTCATGATCTGTGATATGGGGTTTCATTTTTAGAACAACGTTGTACTGCTTTAATTTATAAGCCTAAAAAAAGAACACTTTGAGTAAACGGCATACTTGTTTAAGTATCTGGAGATGATTCAAACATTTTCAGTCATATTGGTCAACCTCCAAGTCCCTCCTGACGTTTTTCATGTCATAAGTACATTTCATGCCAACCTCATCGCAGTCAGGCAGTAGACAGCAGCCAACTGCAATTTTGGTGACCTGGAATGTCCCATAATTATTTTAACTACACACGTATATCTGGATTTCAGAGGGAATTATTTAGATGCAAACTAGTAATGAGTGTGAATAATAGAACGATGAAAAAGAGACATTGTGGGAGCAAGATCAGGGAGGATACTTGCGTCGTGGTGAGTGTGATGGTCTAATTATTACAGTTGGTCACAAAGATCAAGTATCTTCCAGTTGCATCACGCTCACTTTGCTTACTCCTCTCCCAGACTGTAAATGTGCCCAATTCAGACATCCTTCAAGTAGAGAACAAACCAACCCATTTAACAACCCGCCCAGCCCTACTGGTCCCAGATCAGCTTGTGTTTCAGTCAAGACCTCTATCAGTTATCAGAAAAGGGCAGATTGGCTAAACCACAAGCCAATCCGTGACCCTATTCTTGCTACTTAGACCAAAATGCTGGGGTATGGACAGCCACAGGGCTGAGGACAGTGAAGCCTAGGAGACGGAGGATATAGGGTTGTGGGGGGAGCCCATCTGGGTTAGCACCTTATCCAACCACTGCAGGGGACCGTGAAGGTGAATCTCAATCCAGCACGGTGTGCTGGTCACATCCTGGCGGTGGTATTCCGCTCCCCAGCCCTGCAACACACGAAAACACATCGTGTTTCAAATGATGCCCCAAGACTTTTTCCTCATTTTTAAGACTGGTTTCAAATTGTATTTTTATTTAGACTATGCAGTGTTACTGCTGAGTTCTGCTTCAGCTCATGTTAATGTTTAACTTTGTATCAAGATGCGCCATGTTAACCTCGATGTTTATACCAAATTCAGAAAAAGGAAAAAGGTTATTAAACTATCTGATGGGTTCATTTGTGTTTTTATATATTATCCCTGAGAATAATATTGTACTTTGAAAAAAGGAGAAAACCCTAATTTCTGCCCCCAAGCCTTCAAAAGTCAAAAAATATAGTCCTATAGTAATAGTAATATAGTATATAGTAATATTGTCCTTTTTTTAAAAATCTGATCAGCTTACCTTGACGAAACTCATGCGGATGGTGCACATCTTGGTGAGCTCATAAACGGCCTCGAAGCCGTGGTTGACGGACTGGGCCAGCAGCTCAGCAAACTCCTGGTTGTTGAAAATCTTCAGGCTGCAGCCGCTGGGAATCTTACACACAGTTGTGGGATGGAAGCCGTGGTGGTAGTTACAGTTGCGACTCTGGACGAAGATACTGCTATCACTCAGACATTCTGCATACACCTCCCCACCAACATAATACAGATGGACACCTGAGAGGAAGCAAGGCAGGATTAAGCACTGGTCACCTGGAGAAGCAGAGCTCACGTTCATCAGCAAAAACAAAGGTCCCGAAACGTCAGTGTGGTCACCTCAGAATCAATGCACTAAAACGTTTACTCAATTTGTTGTTATGTTCCGTTCTTACGTCTATTGACAACATTAATTGATTTAGTCTCGTCTGTTGACAGTCGCTGCATTGACAGGCTGCACCTTTGCCGATGTGCCGCCGGGTGTTCTCAATGGTGGAGTTGCGGTTGACGTTGGAGAGCAGGCCGAGGCAGAATCGGTTGCGGTTGTTGGAGGGATCTGTGAAGCCATCGACGAGCACGCTGGTGGAGGACGCCTGGAACGCCTCTCCGACACGATTGTTGAGCTCGTAGTAAACAATAGAGCACCAGTGCTTGGGTTCCTCATAGGCCACGGGCTGCACATCTGCGCAGGAAACACATTAACAGGTCACAGGAGGGAGCTGACAGCTGTACATGCAGAGACAGACGCACATTTAAGACTCCTCTGAGCAGACTCCTGTGCAGACAAGCTGCCAGGAGCCCGCTGATGAAAGGCTCAGCTGTAAATCTTACTCATCTGAACAATTATGTCTCCCAAATTGTCCCCTGTAGCTCAGTACAATGATTTGAATAAATATATAGGACCCACTGGCTACATTTGTGTACATTTACGCTGACCAAAATCAATGCAGACCGGCCTGTGGTCTGTGTGCCGGCCTTTACTGAGCGGGAAAACGTGCTCTCTATCTGAAGGCGAGCCAGTGCCAGCTCTCCCCGCCTGAGAGTAGAATAAATTGTATTTATCTAAGCACATACTTCTCCCAAACTTCCCCTTGGCGTGGCACTGGCTAGCAGGTGTGTTTTGTCTGTCCCCTTCCCAGAGCTGGCCTACAAGAGAAACCCGCTCCGCCTGCACAGGATGCAGCTTGTGGAAAAACTCCCACTTCCAGCAAACATTTCTGCGCCTCTTCTGTCACCATGTGTGGGCAGGATGTTTTAGGCCTCGAGCGCACAATCATAAAAATCATACAAATCTTTTGCTGGTCAGGTGTGAAAAATTTAAGTTCAGTGTGAGGTGAGGATAATAACTGCAAACTGCATAGTGTGTTAATGCAGGAATTGCAACCGAAAGCAAAGTTTTGGTTTATTACAACGTGTCTAATTCATGTTTGACCATTGTTTCCATCGGCTGTGATAACATCATGCTCGCCAAAGTAATTGCTGAGATCTGAGAGCATGGCGACTTCGCTACAATTGAGCATCACAGGGCAAAGAGCAGGAAAAAGTGAGGCATTCGAACAGGTTGTAAATACGGCACGCATCAAGAGATGAATCTAAGATGTTTACCAGGATATGAAATTTGAAAAGACAAAAAAATTGCTGTTAATTTCACCTCTTCTTGCCTAAAAAAACACCCTGAGAAGAGAAAATCTGCTTGCAACTCATAGGCACGCCTGTTGTGATGAGTGGTTCACATTTGTTTGTGTACCTCGCTGAAGGCTTGTGGTGGTGGACACCAGGGAGCGAGCTTCCTACATTGAGTTTGGCTTTGATAACGGCCGTGAATAATAGACTGTTTCATTTCATTTCATGATACAATTCATATATTTTTTGTTTAGAGTGAAAGAGGTTAAGAGGCTTGTAACTGTAACTGGGGAGTTCAAACAAGATTTCAGTGACACATTCTACAGATACTGATACTGAAACTGAAATTTGTACTGTTGTTGGTTTGATGTCAAAATGACTATCAACAGATAATTGTCACTGTGTTATTTTTGTGCTGGAATCGCGCATGGCCTGTGGAAAAAGTAGGCGAGCCTCCGAATCTCTACATGACACGTGCTGCACAGGTTGACGGTGTAGTTTTCTCTTCCAAGTAAGTCACCTAACCTGGGCATTTATTTAAAGCCTTACAGTCTTTTAGCAATCTTTCTGTGTTACGAGATTTCAGCAATTAACTTGGCAAATACGTTTATTCTTATTATAACTGATAGAAATGACCACCCACTCACAGAAAATGGAATTTCCCTTTAAATCCGATGGCCCTGCAGTCCCATGCATGTCCGTTGTATGGTCTTTAACAATCATGAATGCACATTTCAGATTTGTCTCTCCAGCACAACGAAGCCAAAACCACAAAGTCGAGATAGCAGCAATTACTGCGCCACATTTCAGATCTGAAAGTTGGAGGTAATTAGTGAATCTTATCGTTAACGAGTTTCAAGTCATTAACACCAGCAGAGATGACATAAGCCCCAGCTTTTATAGACCTCATAAAACTGCTCTGAGGCCTGGCTTCATTTGCTGAGGCTTTAGCTTCCATGGGCTCGCACCCACAGACAGAGCCTCACTGTGAACCACACACTGTTCAGGTTATCTGACAACTCTTTTTTTTTGTACTTGGAGTTTAACCACAAGAGAGGAAAAAAACAACCAGGGTTTCCCAGAAATCTTTGCACCTGCAGTTCAAGGCGAGCAGGTGCAGACAGCTTCACAGTATGTGGATGATATCACCATGTACACAAGGACGTGTGTGTGTGTGTGTGTGTGTGTGCATGCGATAGTAACTGCCATGGTTACCTGCCCGGTTGTTAGTCTCTAGAGGCAAGGTTGGAGCCATGAGGTTGGTGTCCATTGGCTGGGGGCAATCCTGAGTCATCTGCTCCTCTGGGGGCATGTAGGCAGGAGGGGGAGTCTCTGCATCAGCAAGGGGCAGAACAAAGAGCAGAGAAGTGAGTTGTTGTTGTACAGTAGGGGGGAAAGGGGAAGAAAAGTGGAAGATGATTCACTGTTGGATCTCACCTGGCATCTGGAATGGACTGTCGGGATCGGAGTTAGAGGGTGAATGAGGGAAGGTGGCGCTGCTGCCGCTTCCCGGCGAGTTTGGGTAACTGTTTCCCGGCGAGCTGGGGAAAGGCATTGTGTTGGCCTGGGCAAAGGACTCTGGGAAGGTGGCATTCTGCGGCATGTGCGGCTCATTCTGTTGCAGAGGGTTGCGGAAGCGAGGCAACATTGTATGCTTGGCGTTGAACTCGCTGTTCCTCGGTACCAACACAGGGGGCAGCACTGAAGAAGGAGAAAGAAGACGGTTAAAACAGGAAGTGCTTTGATGCACCATTCACTGTTGTTTTTTTCCAGTGTAGAGATCCTTTAAGTCAATGAAAATTGTACTCCACTAATTAATCAAACCAAACACTCATTTGGTAGAAAGCTTCAAAGCTCTCATTATTTGTTTTTTAACAGTTAGTCGACTAAGCATTATTACTGTGACTTGTAGCTGGCTTTTTTTCTTTCCGGTATGATTAGGGGTGGGTGACACAAGATGGGGGACGTGTTTTATGGCAGTACTTGATTTTTATATGACTTCAGCTCCATGAAGTACCTTGATATGTCAGGTATTTAATTTGCTGGATTGGCCAAAAACAGGTGTTTCTCTCGTTATTTCGTCCGTTACAATTCTTTAAATGTTCAACTTTTTTACAATCACAATACATATAAATATAGACTCATGGATGACTTGGCATACTAACAGTTTATTACTGTGGAATTATCATTGTACTGTCTCCATATAATACATATTAAGAGTGAGAATATGGTAATAGTTGTTTCTTACTCTTTGAGCATCTATATGTAACTTGGCTGTTTGATAACTAACCATTGTGTAAATGAAGAACTCCATCAATCTATCTCTATCTAAAGAATCGTTAAAGCACTGTAGACATCTTGTGCAACCAAACACATGCAACACCTATCCATACAAACTCAATAAGAATTGAGTTATTTGATTCCGACACAATAAAGAAATCTCTTTCTGGCGCTCTCCATGTCTCTACGTTCTGAGCGCAGATGTCCCTGCATTCTTTCAAACGTCAGCTTCCAGCTTGTTGGTCTTAGCCAGCAGTATTGGGCCCAGCCTCTCGGGTTTCTGCTCTGAAAAGACATTTTGAACCGAGCCATTCTTGAGGAATTCATCACTTTGGGTAAATATCCCGGCTGATGTGAGGGCTATTCAGGTGCAGTGCACACAAACCACACAGATACTCTCCACTTCTGTCTATAAATACCTGCGCAGATAAATAAAGCGGGTGGTGAAATTTTAGACGGGGACCTGCGCTGCTGTCAGTGTTCCTGCAGGTAGCCCATGTGTGCTGCAGAGGGCCAATGCATCATTCTAGCAGTTTATTTCAAAGGTTATATATGGAGCAGGTGTTTGGTAGAATAGTGAAGGCAGACTGACAGGATGTGTGTGTGTGTAGGTGGGTGGTGTTGGGGGGGGTTGTGGAAGGACAGGTGCTGTGGGGTTTAATCACCTTAGCCCTCCGTCTTCCACCCGCTGCCTAAACAAAAAGTGTGCAAAGCAGGCAGCAGCTCTTTCCTCCCATTGTGTGTGTGCGTGACTGGCTTCCTGTCCCAGCAATCCTTAGAGAAACTGTGTCTTTGTGTGTGTGTGTGTGTGTATGTGTGTGTGTGTGTCCTCGTTTTTGTAACAAGCTTGCAAGTGCGAGAGTGCGTGTGTGCCTGTGCCTGTCTACATATGTGCATAAATGTAAAAAAAAAAAAAAGAAGCAGCACAGAGCATGCCCAAAACAAAGCCCTCATTCTCCCCGATGGAATTTCCTGCTTCAGACACACGAACACACACACACACACACACATGCTTGGCCCTTTACACACTTAGCACCCAGCACACAGCTGCTTCTATCTTGTCAGTTGACCCTCATTTTCTGTTTTAGTAAGAGGCCAAGTAGTGTTTGATTTGTCTTGCTCCTGCACTACCTTTGCAGCGAGGGCCCCGAGGAAATAAGTCAGGCCGATCCGATTCAAATCTCTTCTCATCCTGATTACACTTGAGTTTCTTTATTAGATTTGACTTAACTTAAATGGTCTCTTTATTTCTTGTACCTTAAATTTTTGGGAGTTGGTTTAATTGTCTGATTTCATTATGAAATTAAATCGTTTGATTAAGTTTTTATATGATGGTTTGAATTTGCTGCCTTGTGTGAAGCACTTTGTAATTTGGCTTTAGGCAAAATCTTTTGATCCTGGATTTAATATACTCTCCTAGGTAATTTTTTGCATATAAGTCTTGCAAATAAAAGGTGTGTGGTGGTTTTTCTTACCACCATGCTTTACCCAGATAAAAAAAACTTTCATAAAACAGATAAGAGATGCAGAGAAAATAAGAGAACTTACTGAAAAGGAAACGACAGAAACTTCAGGGTAAACTTCCTAATAACTACGGACAAACTGCTCAAAAAGTCCCTAAAATTCAATTGAAACCAGTTTATTGTCTTTTGGCATGATTTTCCATTTATTAGTAAAAACATATAAGCAGCAACGTTGCAATCACAGTAAATGGTACTCGTCTCAACGACTAGGCCACCAGGATGTCCCTGAAAAGTCCATTTAACACAAATGAAAGTTTAATTTGATACCATTTCATTTTGTCTGTCAATACCAAACCGGTACTCTATTTCTACCAAATTTAAAATCTGTATAAAAGTTCATTGAAATCATTTTTAGGTAAGGTAACATGAGACATGCTGTGACTAAATGAACTGATTGTAAAAACATTTTTTATTTAAAAAAATGTATTTTATAAAAATGATTAATGTGGATCAGTACTGTCATGGCTGACTCACTTAACACGGTCAGTATTTCAGGGTCACATCACTCACCTGGACTGTCCACTCGTTTGTAGTGGTAGGGGTTGATACACACATCCTTCTGTTTGGAGCCAAACGGGTACTCGCAGCACTCCAGGGCCTTCAGCTCGTGGTGGGACTGCAGGTCAGGCCAGCGCCACACCCGGCAATAAATGACATGCGGCAGGCCTTTCCTATGGGACACCTGCAGCCGTCCATCCAGGGAGCGAGGGATTGTCACACAGTTACTGGGCTGACCCGGGCAGCTGAGAGCCCTCTCCAGCTCCTCCATGGCTCCCTTCTTCTTTTTCAGTTTCTTTACCAGAGCATCCACTGCCTTTTCCGCCCATTTCTCTTCCTCGTCTCCCTGCTTCCAACCCAGCAGCCGTTTGACCGCCGGGCTGGTGAAGGAGAAGAGCGAGGTGACGTTCATGTCGCACAAGCCGCCCTCCTCCCCTCTCCTTTCTGTCCGAAAAAGGAAGTGTGAGCAGACGAACAAGTGTTTGTCCTTTTGAAGTTTCAGATACCCCTCAGCTTCCAAGGTGCAAGATCAGGTCCTCTTGACAGCCACTTACTAGAAGGAAAGGAAAGAACGGTTAGCATCTATAAAGTCAAAGTTTCTTCCAACACAGATTTCAAACACACTTCTGCAGATCAGTCCTGCTTGCGGTGTCCTTTCTCTAACAAAGTTGTAGAAACTATGGCAAACATTAGGCTCTCCCTCTTCGGTTTTATAGCAGCACTGATATCTCACCAGAAGATTGCCCTCGCTGAGGCAATGATGTCACCACTTTAGCTGTTATGGCCGTGTCAGTCACGGCTTCTGGGAAACTGGCAGAGGAATGACGACGGACACCCTGCTGTGAACATCCGCCCCCCACCAGACATTCTCCAGATAGCTTCCTGTCCGTATGGCTTGTCACATTACCACCACTCACTAATGTCATTTACAGCAGAGGGCTTCACATACAGTATGTAGCCTACACAAACCTGCAGGAATTTGGCCTGCAGGCTTCAATTTGCAGAAATGTATACTATTTCGCAGGTTGCATCTGCTGCCCTGTTTATTTCTTCAACATCTATTTCATTGCTATATGGTGGCTCAAATCTATCAGCAGCTGAAAACTCCAGTACACCTCATTATCGATTAATTTGCTGGTTATTATGTCAATTACCCAAGTGAATAAACTAACCCATAAAATGTCCGAAAATAGTTTTCCCAAAGTAACGTCTTAAAATTCCTTTCTTTCTTCTGGGTTTTGAGTTTTTCTTTTGTCTGGCTGTCAGTACAAAACATTAAACTAAATATACAGTAATATAATTTATCCATATTGCCCGCCCATAGTTTTTCTTGATTTGAAGATTTTAAAATCTCTCTCACAAACTCGGTAGCGGCTTGAGTAAAAAAAAAAAAAAGGTGTTTGCCTAACGACTGCATATATGAGAAATCTGAAAAGGTTTTTCAGAGGAAGGAGACTTTCAAAAGTTCTATAAAGCTTCAGCACCACCAACCACCAAACACTTGTTTTGGGCAGGAATCTGGCAATGTGTAGGACAATAAAAAGGATGTGCATGTGAACCTCAGGATAATTGTTCACTAGGGTCCTACGAGAGCAATTCAGTAGCCAGGAGGGACGCGCATTTACAGCTTTTAAAAGCAAAACAAAAGCGCACTGAGCTCTCCCACTTGCAAGTTCTCCTCAAGTTTTTTTCTGAATTATATTAGGTATATATAGCTATGGACATTTGACATTTGGATGTGCATAAATGTTTAGATGCAATCCCAGAATCAAGTAAACAGCTTGACAGAAATCCACCACCCTTTACCCGTACTGACTCACGGTGAGGATGCATCACTCCCTCACAGTGAGGCCTGCAGTGCACTGGATTTCCTACGAGCAGGAATGAATACAACATTAAGACTGCTCTGTAGTTATTCTTGGCCCTTCAGATTATGGGATGAATAGCGATTTCTATCTTTGTCTACTGCATGCGTCGGCTACATCATACTGACAAACAGGCGGGGAAGTTTGATGAGAACAGGTGCTGTTTACAACGTGTGTGTGTGTGTGTGTGTGTGTGTGTGTGTGTTTGTGTGTGTGTTGTGGACACTTACTATTGCCAACCACACTGTCAGGAAAGCAGCAAGTTGCATCTATACTTAGCTTAGCAACCCGAATCACATTGGCTGAACAAAAGTGACGCAACTACTAACATACAAGGGAGGAGACATATGGGTAGGGCTTGCGCGTGTGTGTGTTTGTGTGTGTGTGTGTGTGTAACATCAAGGGAAAAGACATCTCAACACTGATACCTCTTGTGTCCCACTATGGTATCACACCCCGACGGCATCTTAAGAGAACAACTCTACACCATCAGTGAGACAGGAAACAGGTTTGTAGCTGCGTTTTCACATCTGTCGTCGCCAGCACAGCAGTGACATCACTTCCTTTTGCTGAGACCTGCAGGTTTTTTCCCAGGTGCAGGGTGGAAGAGAAAACGTCCGTTTCCTAATCTGGCCACCCCTTGACTTTTATCTTCCTTTCTCACTCTTTCTCACCGAGAATGCTTTTTTCCTTGGTAGTTAAGAGTGGCACTATGGGTAATACAATACTTGAGTTTAAGTACCACAATCAATTATTTTTATACCTTTTCTTGATATTTTACTCTGAGGAATAAAGACATGTTGTTCTACTAAATATTTTAATTCAGTTTAGTTAGTTTAGTCAAGTTTCCAAATGTAAAATGTTTTCTAAATACAAGCAGCAGTACAAGACTAAATTACTAAACTTGGCAACATTCCAATATATATCGGGAAATATCTGATCACAGAATAAGTCAACAAGATTAGGGACTAATGCAGAAACAATTCATTTAATTATTGTTGGTCTACACAATGTCACAAAATCATGAAAAATGTCCATCACTAATTTCCACAGCCCATATTGAACATATTAAAATTGCTTTATGTCCAACCAACATTGCAAAATTGAAATATATCCAGTTTATCGCTCTTCAAGAAAAAGGAAAAGCAGCAAGTCATCTAATTTGAGAAGTTGAAACCATCAATGTTTTGACACTTTTTCTTGAAAATGGGACATCAACAACCCCCCGAGGTGCAGGTTGATTCTCTGTCGATCAATTATTGGATTCATCGCTTCAGTTCTCAGACAAAACATTTAATGTCTGCTTTCGGTATGTGACAGCTACGCACACATTCCAGTCGGTACCAACAAAGTATGATATGGACGTTCGATGCCCAACAACCGATCAGACATGTTTTTCACGACAATTTCACGACAACAGGGTATAACTTGGAAATCTCAAAAAGCTGGTGCATTGCGCTACACTGTGACCTTGTCAGTATCTGGTGCAAAACTGTCTCAGCATAACAATACAACATAAAGTTCAAATTGCAAAACGTACAATATCATCTTTACACCATGGTCACCAGCCAGACACACAGGGAGCCTTTTTGATGCACTTCCAGACACAAAGCTGCTTTGATGGCCTCTCGGTAACAGCCAGCTCTATCAGCAACAAGTTCAGCACTCGCTGCAGAAAGAAAACCTTTAATCCATTTCAGATGGACGATTCCAGAAGGTTCTGTACTACAACATCTGGAGCAGACGGCACAATCCTCTAATGTCATTGTGCTGCAGCTGGAGACCATATCTCTTGGATATTTCCAACCCTGACAGCTCAGATCTCATCTAAATGGAAAATCGAAGCCCTTCTTTCAATATTTTGTCACACATTTTGTCACCTTGAATGATCTTTAATTTAGCACTTTTCGCTCAGAGAAAGGTTTATGCCTCAGTTGCTCGCTAATCACACTGAAACGCCATTTTGTTTCACTTCCTGCTTCAATGTGATATTGTTTTTATCTTCGCTGATCTCTGTGAGAGTCAAGAGCAGTTCATCTTGGCATCAGAGAAAAAAAACTTAACTTTAACTTGAATAAAAGCAGACAAAAACATCAGACCTATTTGAATGTCTAAAAAAATCTGATCTGATGTAGTCAGTGATTTACATTACTTCTAACAATTCTCTTTAGGGCTGCAAGAATTATTCTTTATTATCAATGAAATTAATTGTTGCAATTTATAGAAAGATCCAGAGCGATTTCTTTAAACGTCTTGAAATTGCTTATGTTGTCAGACTAGATTCATTTTCTGTAAATTGACAATCCTTTTGGCTCTAACTCTCTGTAGAAACATGTATTCCTTGCATCAAATGACTATTTGTAGTCATCAACCTTTGAGCCTGTTCACCCATGTCTCTCACAGTCAATGAAGAATCACACAGATGCCTGCAGTGGCCTTGGCTGCTGCCCTCCTCCCTATGAAGGCTGAAACACACACCATCATTTACACAACAGCCCCATAAAAACCACCCTGCCATTCCCCACAGCTGAGCCCGGTCAATGCTCTCTCGCTATTGTGTTAGCGGTAGCTTGTTATGGCCATCAGTTAGCCCAACCGGACAGAAACTGAGGCTAATGGGAGCGCAGAGTGGGATCATGCGACACTGACAGGCAGAGGCTTTGACCCACCTGGTGCGAGCTGTTAGCCACTACACTAGCCCCATGGATCATTTTGCACCGCTCCAGTGTCTGTTAATCAATTTAAGCCTGGGCTGTGTAGGATGAGGAGGCAGTAATAATGCTCTCTGGACCCTCCCCGGGGACGGAGCATTATAAAGAAGCTACATTATTTATCAGCAGGGTCCTGGACGGGGCCTCCATTAGACCCTGCTCAATGGAGTCATTTGCTATAAACAGAGGAGTGCAGGAAGAGAGAGAGAGTGATAGAGAAAGAGAGACAAAGAGGGGGGAATGATGTAGAAAGAGAAAGATAGGAAGAGAGTGAGAGTGACAGCAAAGCTGGCGATGTAAGACAGTGATTGCTTTGGAAGGAGAGAGACTGAAAACACTCCTCGATTAAGTGGCTTCAAAGGTCATTACTGAGTAAAGAGTACCATCGCAAGAGTACAATATAGGCTTTTTCACAAATACAAATCATAACAATGCAGCGATGGCATATGAAAACATCGCTAGAGAAGCAGCTGCTGCAAAGTTCAATATCTCTTGAGGAAAAGCATTTAATAAAAAAGACTTGAGTTTATAAGTAGGGCAGGGTACGGTTTGAAATGTCACTATTAGTACGAAAAAGTATGAAAGATCCCCAAAACAATACTTTGTTTTAATGCATTACTTTGAGAAATATAAATTGGTTGTAAAATGAATTGCTTGATTGACTTTATCAAGCAAACATGTCAAATAATCTCTGGTTCAGCTTTTCAAATGTAAAGATTTGCAACATTTCTCTGTTTTATATCTTTGTAAATTAAAAATCTTTGGGTTTTGGACTGTTAGACAAAATAAACTATTTAAAGACATCATCTTGGGCTCTGGAGAAATTGTGTTGCACATATTTCTAAATTTTCTGACATTTAATAGATCAAATGATTCATCCACCAAATTAACTCAGAATGTAAATAATCGTTAGCCGTAGAACTAGTAAACATGCTTTTCAACTAAATCTTTTTATTCATTTCACAAAAGAAATCAAACTTCTGCACAAGAACTTTGCTTAAATTAAATGGTCTAAAATTGTCCCAATTTAACTTTAAACCTGGAATTAACTGATCAAAGAACATGCACACAAAATTACAAATATCATTTCATTATATTATAATGTTTATATCAAATATGATGTGATTCCACGTTTTAGCCTTTGACAATTCTTAATATTCCGTCCTTCTTAGGATAGGCTGTCTTACATTTTTTTATTAAAGAATTGTGATCAAAATATGTGCTGAGCGGGACTTTGACAGGTAAACCTGCCAATCTTGCAGTGGCAACATATCTTTGGGGCAGCAATTTGTTGCTAATTAGAAATATTATTCAAGAATCTGCAACAACCGAATATTGGCTGATATTCTGTTTGTCCGTACTATGTCAATTGTTTCTAAAAAAGTATTGAGATTCAACAGACAGCCATAGTAGCCAGCAAATGCAGACATTTACCACAGTCACTCGCATGTTATAAAGCAGTGGAAGAGCAAAGCTTGAAATCACCAGTCAGACATGAGGTGCTGCCCTTAGTGACGAGACACGGCATTGACCTGAGAGGGTCCTTTAACTTGATGGGGTCACTTTTCCCCACTTACACCAACACACACAAAGATCCCACTGGCACACTAGTGAGCGGCATCCACATGACATGGAAAACACTAGAAAACAGTGAATGGTGAAACGCTGAATACTGAAGCACCAAACCGTGCTTCAGTATTGTCCTGACTTTGAAGGGCTGAACTGGGATCAGATTCTTTATGTCCCAGACACAGCAGTCCGCACACCACTGCAGACATAACTAGCAGACACATGGTGGTGGTGGGGTGGGGGTGGGTGGGTGTTCAAGCAGCTATCTCAACCACGCTTGGCACTCAGTGCTGGGTTAGTGTTGTGTTAGGGTGGACACCTCACCCCGACACATGGCGGGCTATGTTGCCGTATAGACACACACAGGGTTTTGACGTTGTTCACTACTGTTGTGACTGACTCTGCGGATACAGGAATGCTGCTAACCTATATTTACACCTTGTAGTTGAGTAGTTCTTTGCCTTTGCTATGATCATAGATAGATAGATAGACAGATTGCTAGATGGTAATGTTTAACTTGGATCTACAGAAGCAAATTAAATGTTTACGTTGTGTTTTGTAAGTATAAAGAAGGAAATGAAGCAGATAAATGCTTCTGACAATGGAAACTTCAATGCCATTTATCAAAGATGGAAATCTAACCCTCTAATTCAATCCTATAAAAACACCATTTGTTTAATTTCCATACAGAATTTAAAGTCGCATACCCTGAGAATGCAGGACGATAAAACAATTGGAAGTAAATCACGTACAAGGACAAATTCCTGTCCTTTAGGTAATCTGATATGTCATCTTCAATAATGTCAGGAGATCTAGCCTTAGCTGCTGTACGTCTCTCTCTCTCTCTCTCTCTCTCTCGCTCGCTATCTTTCTTTCCCCCTCTCTCACATACACACTTACACAGACACAAATTCATAAACACACTGACATAAATAAAACTGCACACACACACACACACACACACACAGAGTGAAGCACACTAGTGCAACAATCGAAATAGCCTCAGCAAGTCAGCATCAGCCGAAAGACAGCAAAATAATGAAAACTTGGCATGTGTGGATTTGAAGCCAGTGTGGTGCAAATAGCCTACTGCATGTATACTTTATTCATCAAACACTGGTTTCGTGACATCAAATCTGTGTATGATACAAAAAAAACACCCATCAATCCACATCCTGTAGTAATAAACCAAATACCACGAGTTTACCACCATACCACTACCACATAGTATAGAGCTGAGATTACTCGATTCTTCAGCTGGCTGATTGTCAGACACTTAATCATCAATAGTTTTTATATTGTTATATTGTTTAAGTCATTTGTAGAAGAAAAATGCCAAATATTCAGTTTGTAGCTTCTGGAAATGTGAGGATTTGCTGCTGATCTCATTTAGGCTTTAGGGAATTGTAATGGGCCTTTTCTGACATCTCATAGACCAAACAATGCATTGTTTTATGTTATGACATATCCTGTAGCTTAATAACCCAAATAGCCCCATGCCATGTGTTTAATAACTGCAGTGTAATATGTATTCCCTACTGAATAATCACTGTACACAGCAGTGTATACTAGTGGTTCTACTGATAACAGCTTTAGAGTGATTTAACCCAAATGAATGGTGTTTTCAGGGTCCAAAAGGTGCAGCCTCTCTACAATATCCCCATAAAAACCTGATCTTTCTGTATCATACATTAAGCTAGCCTGCATTATTGCAAGATTACTCTAGTTTTTTATCAAAACACTGTTGTTTCTAACACGTGGCCTAGACAATTAGTTTGCACCTTCATGAAAATGTGGCTAAATGTGCAACTCCAGTCTGATACTGTGAGTAAAAGGAAGGAAGAAAGAGAAAAGTTTGAAGCTGCCAACTGACACACTGTTGACTTGATAACCGTTGAGATCTACTTCCCTACAAACAGAGCCGTGCACACCATGACAAGTGGAAATACGGATAAAGAAACTTTTCATTTAGCATGTTGGAAAAAGAAAAGAAAAGTTCACAGTACCTTTTCTTTCCCTGCTGCTCTCTGCCTCTCTTCCTCTCTGTGTGCCTCCTCCTGTGTGCTCTCTCTGCCGGTCTTGGGTCTGCTCGGCCTGGCGTCAGAGAGTCGCGGAGCCGTCTCACCCTCCGCTGAGCGCCAGTATCACGCCGCGGGACGCAGCCCCCGACAATAACAAGACCTACTTTTCACACATCTAAAACGTCTTCATTCACTGTGTGGAAATGGATTATGTAACAGTGAAACAATGCGGGTCTCTCGCTAAATTCGAAGAGCTTCTCACCAACGGATAGTTTCTTTTCAGATGTCTGAGTTGGTTGCTTGAGAATGTGCCTTGTTTGGTTGCAGTTTGGAGAGAAAAGAAAGCAGAAAGGGAGTCTCTTCACTTCAGAGGCTCCCAGGATATCCCCGCAAACCGTGAGATAGTTCAGTTCTACATGTGTAACCAGTAAATGCACAATGAGGACTTATTCTGATCAGATTGTTCACTCCTCCCACCCTGCTACCTCCCCAAATACGACAAAGATCACCTCAAATTGGGACACATCCTTGATTATCTATCAGTTACAAACATAGGCTTTACGGTAACTTCGGGCTTTGATAGACGCCTGCTGAAACATTAATTCTTCTCTTTCTTTATTTTTACCTGCGCTAATAAAACATTTCTTCTTCTGCAAACTTGGCCAGTAAACTCTTGCAGGGGTTTTTAACTGATAGACAGGCAACTCTGTGGTTTATCTGTAGTGAACTCCTGAACTGCACTGTGTTAAGTCTGCCTCTTAGTTCCCCTCTTGCTTTGATTGTGATATGATAAGCACTATTTATGTTGTCAGGAGAACAAAAGTGTCCACGAGCATGTGTAAGCACAGGAACATGCTTACACATGCCACCATCTCAACTTCTCACCTCAAGACAATAATGCACACACACACACACACATACACACACACACACAACCAGCTCAGCCCTGCTTCCTCTGGCGGGTATATAGAGGCATCACTTTGCAATGTCAAGAGGGAAACTTCCAACAGTTCTTCAAACCATCTCATTAATATTGCATGATAATGCATGAAAATAGCCTTCAGGTTAGGCAGCAGCAGCAGAGGACATGAAGTGTCACTTCCTCAGAAGTGAGATAAATCACTCCATACATGTGCAAAGTGACCAGTGAAATAATGTGAGTCACATTTATGAAGAATTCAGAATAACTTGAGATGCAATTAGAAAATGTGTAACATTTTATCTCATCAAAACAGTGAGGAATAGTAGGGGAATTCCTCGTCAGAAGAAGATAATCTCTGAGCATTCTCAAGCATGATGAAGTAGATTAGATACAAATAAACCTACACTTCATCAGAAAATAGAAAGCTAAAATGCCATAATAAAGCATATAGCAAAGCAAGTGCCAATAAATAAACATAAGGTTCAAAATCTCCACCGATGTGATACAAAACAGAAGCAAAGTCTTTTCAGTTTTTTGCGAGTTCATTAGTCAAGTTCAGGGTTGCCGCGGAGGGGCGGACTAGATTATCTTGAAGACAGGCGGAGGGAACCGTTCAGAGCGGAGGAGGCTCCTGGCGTAGGTGACGTCACGGCGCTGGCGACAGAATGTCTGAGTGAGGCGGGAGCGAGCTGCACGTGAATAAATCTGGGAAAACAGTGCGCGGAGGGGGAGGGAGGGAGGGCGGTGATGATAATGATGGTTATGAGGAGGAATAGAAAGAAGGCTGCCCAAACTTTTTAAGATTAAGGATTCCCTCTAAAACACACACACACACACGCACAATAGGCAACTGCACATCCATTACACCACATAAATTCACAGGCCTATTGCTTCTAAGCAAGAGGCTACTGAGTTTAAACAGACTCTATCAGGCTTTATGGCCTTTTATCTAATTATAACAGCGTAATCAAGCAGTAATATTCTCAAAAATACAGCTTACTTTGATATTTAACAATCTACCCACATATTAGATATGATATTTTCTATCAGTGGTAAAAAGCAACAAAGGGCATTTACTTCAGTACACTTGAAAGGTATTTGTACTCTACTTGGTATGTTTCCATTGTATGCATCGTTATACTTTCTCCTCAGTACCTTTCAGAGGGAAATATTGTAGCCCACTTTCTACGCCACTACATTTA
>JAVQJD010002694.1:0-10460 GCA_036023655.1 Nannoperca australis
CGAGGAGGTCAGAGTTAGCATCGCCCTCTGCATCCTCACCGCCGGGTTCCACCTCAAGGAGCTCCTCAAAAAGTGGAGGCATGACCGGGGATTCAGCTTCCATCATATCCGCCCAGCTGGGTGAGGCTCACGGTAGATGTGCGCTGGAGGAGGCTACTGGTGTGGCTCCAGACAGGCATGGGTCCTGATTATTGGCCACTGCCACTCTTAGCTTCCTTTCCAGTATCTTTTCCGGCATTGATGCGCAATGGGGGCAAGCCTGGGGGTCCGCTACCGACGCTTGCGCGTGCTTAGCGCCCATGCAAGATATGCACATGAGATGAGGTTCGTCTCACATGAGATGAGGGTCCCTGCCCGAGATGGACGCCCCGCATGACGCAGGGCACAGGCGGGATGCAACCTCTTTAGCCTTCGGTTCGGACCCTTTGCCGGGGGTGGCGGCCGAGGACATGGCTAACGGAAAAAAGGAAAATCAAATTAAAAGTCTGTTCGCCGTGACGCGTTAGAAAAACTCTGTTATTCTGTTAACAAACTAATGCTAACACCCCGATAGACTCGCCGTAACGTGTTAGCCTTCGGGTCAGAAGCTACACAGTCACCGGCTATTAGGTAAACAAATACGAGATAGCCGGAGGAACAGCTCGTCTTGACGCGGACACCGATCCGAGTTATCCTGTGCAGCCAAAAACACAAAATCAGCATCAGGTCAGGGACTGCGTTCGGTGACGTGGTCCTTAACGGGTCGTCTGTGAACGGTTTAGCAGTTGTCCAATCTAGCCAGAGGAGCTGAGGGAGCTTGAATAGTTTCTTCACGGGAAGAAAGCACAGACACGGAAAGAAACCTGTCGTGAATAAAGTAGGGGAGGACGGTCGACTGTGGTAATATGAGGGGGGCGCGCCCCGAGCACAGTTCGACCTGTCTGTCAACGACAGACGTGGTGCAATTGGAGCTTCCGTAGTTGGTCACGCCGACGCGATTCCCATAGTGAAACACCGAACGAAGTTAGAAAAAGAACTAGCTCCACCTCGAGCAGCTATAACCGTAAAATGCTGCTTTAACATTGGATGCATCACTATTAATCTAATAATGTCCTATATAATAAAATATCAGTCAAAGGGGATTTTTCTGCAGAATGAGTACTTCTGCTTTTGATATTTCACTTACATTCTGATGATAACGCCAACGTATTGGTACTTTTACTTGAGTAAAAGGATCTGAATTCCTTCCTCCACTACTGATTAGCAGAGATAAGAAACTTCCATCTGTGAATAAGTGTGCTTGATTATCCTCTTAGACTAAACATGTCAGGACAGAAGATACTGACCTGGGTAGCCAGTCAGCAGCTTCCAGTTTGAGGATCGAATGGCTGCGTGAATGGACACATTGAAGCCAGACTTGGCCCAGGAGCCTCTGCTGACCTCCTGAGCCAAAGTTAACCGACGCTCCATGCCAGTACCTGCAGGGAGCAGAGGATAGAGCTGATCATGTCGGTCACCCATAAAAAAAAAAACAGCAACTAGAAAATGCTGATTAAGATGATTTTAGACTACCACTGGATACAAAACGCCCTCTGTGGATGTCTATGTAAACCATACGAGGAGGTAGACTGGCACCAAATTTCAGTGCATACCTGGGAATCAAGTGAAGGTGTGAAAATAAATATTCCAATGAGAAAGACCTCTTTTTGTGCTGTAAAATCAACAGTGACACAGCAGGAATTGAGTGAGGCTTCAAAACAATCCTCCCTTTTAAGAACAGAAATTGCCGTATGTATGAATTTCCTCAGAACTTTTTTTTCGGGCTGGAGGAATTTGACAAATATGGTGGTAATGTGGTCAACTCAGCACCACATTACTGCCAAGCACAATGGATAATTTGCCATTACTGCAGTTGGGCAGATTTGAAAACCGTTGAGCAAATGAGGAACAAGGGTCACGCTTACCAACTGGCATCATTTCACCAGATTCATAAGGCAAAAGTAAATAGTTGATCCTTGTGCTGAGGGTGTCCAGAAATGTCTCCAGCCTCCTGCCATGAGCCATGTCAGTTCTTACGGAAAATGTCTCCCAGAAGTGATCACATTTAAAAAATAAATAAATAAATAAGAAGAGGAGAGCTGGCCTTCAGAGTCGACAATAAGCTCCTGACTTTCAAGTAATTTCGTCCCATCGCTGTCAAAAAAAAAAAACATAGTATTTCCTCACATTCCTTGAATACAGACAAATCCTCACCCACACAAATCCCACGTTCCCATTGGAGCCCGTTTTTATAGAGTGGATTCAACCACAGCGACATGACTGGAGAATTAAAACATTTCCAATCTCTGCGTTTGTTGTTTGTTGTTTGTTTTTTGCAACCACATGATAAAAGCTCTGACATCGAATTCTTCCCTGATCATTGCGCAACATGACACGTGGGCATCTTAATTGTTCTCACATGCCATTAGGCCGGGCTGCTCGCGGCAACAAACGTATCACAGATTTGCGTAAACAGTCTTGCAGAGCTTGCATGAGAGCGGGAACCTGCAGCACTGACATCATGCCAGATTCAGGTGTTAATACTATTATGCAAGCAGGTGGGGTGATGAATTGTTAAGGGTTAAATTCATTTTGGGGTGCTTTAGCTCGTGGGCCTCAAACTCCAACATGCACTGACCACTGCTTACATTCTTTGCATGAACGCAGGACAAGAGCCCCTCCGAGCTCATCTGGATCCACAGCAGGAGAATCAACAAATATGCTCAGGAAAAGGGAGGAAGCAGAGTAGGAGGAACAGTGGGGACAGACCCCGAGAGAGCAGACGGGACATTTGGGGGTGATTTAAGGCTTGGGCCAAGTCCAGGGTTTCTCTCATTCTCCCCCTCGACAAGCGAGAAGTTCAGGGACCCCTCGGTGACCCATTTCGTCGGGATCCCTCTTCTCACACCGAGTGAGAGCAAAGAAGAGGGATTTTGAAAAAGCAACTTGAAAGAAAGAAAGAGAAACCGAAAAACGCATGAAAAGAGGCCGAGAGAAAGGTCTCAAAGAGAGGCCGGGTTAATAAGAAAGAGGGGAAGAAAGGCAGGAAATAAAGAGGATTCTCAGTGCTGGAATGCTACAGGAGGAGCTGGATGTCACTGACGATAGAAGGAACCAAACATAAAACGTGAGAGCTCCTTAAATGGATTATCCACAATGATTTAGATGGTAATGACCAACGGTAAACTTTGGGGATCATTCGAGCTTCACTGGCTGAAGCTGTATAAACATGCTGTGTCTCTAAATCAGTGGTTGGACTATCCATAGACTTTTCTTGTTTAAACAGAGGCTTTTTGGTTGTTTTCCAAGTGCTTCTTGGTTACTTACTTTGTGGATGAGAGTTTGATTTTATTGTCATTTGTGTAATGTGTGTAATATAAGGAGTCTCTTGTAGTAGCAAACCTACAGAAAACTATATATCCATGTAGCATTTTAGCGTCTTTCAAGCTCATCGTTTTGTTTTTACGGCCCACAACTTGAAAGATTTGGTCTCATCACTCCCGTCAGCCATGTTTCCAGCTGAAGCAGGCAGCGGTTTTCAGCACAAAAGCCCTGAACAACCCGGCCGTACACTACCTGTGCAGCACCAGACGGCACGCAGACAAAGATAGCGACTAGCTAAAGAACATAACGGAGCATTTAGCAGCTAAAGAACCAGATCTGTTTCTCAGGAATTGGTGGAGACCAAAAACAGAGCTAAAAAGAAGAGTGAATATTGGACTTATATTCACCGGGTTGCCAGAAACACAACTTGAAATGAATACTAATGTTAGCCTGCGTCTGCTGGATGTGTATCCAGGCAACCGTTGGCTAACAATTTTACCATTTGTACCACAAGTAATAAAACTGACAGTACACCTACAACGTGCTAGAAGAGAAGACAACTACTGCACTTTCAGGAGATGAATGTTACACATTCATGGCAGATCAAATGGTGAGCATGTATTCTCATGGCGACCCATTATGTTCCCATTATGGTACATCTGGGAAACATTTCAGTAAAAAATAAAAAGAATGTACTCCTCCCATACCTCTACTATTTTTGAAAGTGTAACTAAGACACAGAAGACTCCGCAAAGTCAGAAATAGTGGCCTCAGACCAGGACCACCCTAATATTAAGTGGTTTAGAGAAGAATGAGACCACTCCACTGTGTCTGACAGCAGGAGAAAACGGCAGTCACAAGACCCGTTTCCTGGAAACCTCCCTACAGTCAACAAAAAGGAGTTTAAACAGTAAGCACACACACACCCTGCCCTCAAACGTCAACCATCTCAGATTTCAACACAGTTCATTGATTACAGTTTCAACCTCGTGTTATCGGCATTCCTCAAATGAAAAGAGATCAACAAATTCCATTTTATGGAGGTACCGAAATCACAAAAACATGCCCGAAATGTGAGAAGAAATAAAGCTAATGAATGAAGTATTTCCTTAAATGATTCAGATAACCTTTGTATGCAAGTGGGAGAAGTTCCATTTCCATTTAGGAATCATTAAAGTGACGTGGTGCTTTCAAGTCAAACCAAAAATGAAGGATCTGCCACAAACACTCACCTCCAGAAACTCTCAATCCACTCCAACTCGTTTCAAACACTCATAATAAAAATATGACGTGGGTTTCTAATACGCTAATGTGAGTTTAGTCAAATGTTATGTATCAATGCTATTCTTAGGCCCCAGTCTGCTTTGACTTGAGTTAATTGGATTCAAGATGTCTGGTGTTTGTGAATACCGCCTCAAACAATGAGCCCTTGATACTTGTGGCTGTGATGGGAAGAGAAAGAGGGAGAAAACTGGGGAGTTGCAACATTAGAAACACACACACACACACACACACACACACACACACGAGAGGAGGAGCGGTAACATGAGGTTTCAATCACCTCGACGTGCTTTATCAAATTGTTGTCTCTGGCACATAAATACTGGCTAAAATGGTTTAAACAGGCCGAGAGTGTACATGTGCTCCATGCGTCTGTACAGGTTTCCTCCCACAGCCCAAAGACGTGCACGTTGGGTTCACTGGTGAGTGTAGGACTGAACTGTGACCTCTAAACCTGCTGAGAGGTCACCAGAGACTTCAGTAAAGCCTCAGAGCTGCTGGCATGGCTGTACGCTCTCAAACATCCACAAACAAAACACGCCCGAAAAACGCACATCACAGGACCGTTCACGTGCACGTGATTGTCTGCTCTGCGGTTGGTTGCTTAGTCAGCTGCAGGAACACTACGAATGAAGAACAGCAATGGAGGAAAGTTGAATTAACCACCGGTAGTGAAGTTCTGACGCCGCTGGTTTTCTTCCGGGACAGAGTCACGTGATCGATGCGTGATGAACCGGGGCAGGACGACGAGGGCTCACATCAACCAACATTAATCATTCAGTGAATATTGAAATTAAGCCTTTTTCACTTTGTTTTATATAGTATGAACTCAAAAATTTTCCATAATGAACTACTTTTTTTAAAGCGGCGGATGATTTTGCTCATTTCATAAAATAAAAACGGATGAAAAGTTTCCAAATGTACATAAAGAAGTAAAATGATCTCGGCCTGCTGGCAAGATTTGCTGCTAAGAATATATATATATATATAAAATATTTTTTTTATCTCTGCAGCTAATGTTTGTATTTCACAGGATTGTATTTCAAAATTCACGTTCAAATCTCTTCCCCAGGTCTGGATATACGCACATGCACTGCACAGCGTGCATGTGTTACACAGTGTGTGAACTCGACTTCAGCTTTGTCCAAATCCACAAAATGAAACCCTGCTGGAGGAAACAGGTCTTAATCTCATTCTTCTGACGACACCCTGTGTTCAGAGAAACGTGTCAACTTACACGGAGCGATGTCCACGTAAAGAGGGTCGATGTTGTGCAGCAGCTCCAGTCTGGGTGAGGCAAACCCTTTGCTGTAAGATAAAAAGAAGTGCAACTCTTAAAACATATGGATACACAAACACCACAGTGTCTGACTCATGCACTGTAAAATCCGCTGGGATCTGTAAATCTAAACCAGCTGGCTGTTGTTCACCAGGCAGTCATATGCTGTGACCGCACTCCACCACAGAGAAAACACACTGCTCTCGCTGACCACAGTGTCTGATAACACAACTAAAATAACTCACTCTCTCCGGGCCGCTCACTGTTCTGGGGCTTCACTTGGTTCGAGCTGTGGGGCTGCTGTTTTCTGTTACGGGCGAGCCGATTAAAGACAAAATGAAAACGTAAAGCAGCGAAAACAAACAGCAGTTTGTGCCCTGCGATGATGTGTTGCGCACACGGCAACGCCAGCAGCCGGCGGTCAGCTGACGTGCGTCAGCCAATCGAGTCAAGTGGAGGCTGCGAGCAGTAGTTTGCGGTCCAGGATAAGCCTTCATTTTCTGCTGTAGCCCTCAATTTCACCTTCTTCACTGTGTCCACATTTAGTTTACAAATAGAAAGTGTCAGTCAAACAGGACTCTGTGACAGCTCGTGTGACGCCTGCACACAAACGATCATGGAAAGTGCATCTGTGGTCTGCCAACAGCTGCGTGTGACTTATTAAACCACTAACAGTTTCTTTGCACAGTTCTCCAAAACACAAATTCAACTACTCATAATTAAATATGTCACGTATAAAAGAATTACTAAACCAGCTAAACTAATTAGCTTATCCAATAGCGTGGGGATGGAGAGAGGACAAGGGAGGGAAAGAAAAAGGATGGAAGGACTACAGATTTGTGTGAGAATGAGTGATGGAATTTCCTTCTCTTTGAGCTCCCATTGCCACAGTAACAAAGGGCTTATTGAAGGAGAGGCTCCTACAAGAAAAAGACGCTGGGTCGGGGAGACAGGAGAGGGAGCACATGGGGGGGAAAGAGGCACAAAGAGAGGGCAGGAGCTGTGAACTCAGGCCACAGGCCGACCGGCCGCGCACGAAACATCCTCAGCTCCCAGATCTGTGCAAGCAGAGCAGCAGCAGCTCACCTGATCGTGTTCCACACGTCGAACCCGTCCAGTGGCTTTGTACCACTGGTGCTCCCCCCCGCCAGGCCAACCAGGGTCGGCAGCCAGTCGGAGATGTGGATGAGTTCGGTGCTGATGGTCCCGGGTTGATTCAGTAACGGGCTGGCGACAAATCCGACTCCCCGGATGCCTCCTTCCCACAGCGACCACTTCCTCCCTCGCAGTGGCCAGTTGCTGCCACCGCTCAGCGTCTGACCTCCGTTATCTGTCCAACAACCAGAGGGAGGAAAACAGACAAGAGAAAACATAGGAGCTAAACCAATGCTTGGAAGCTATTTTCCACATTTATATTGTTTTTAAAATGTTTTTTTTTCTTTCTTCATTTTATGTTTCAAGGAAGAAAGAAGACACATCCTGCTGCTGGATAAACAGCAAACTACTTAGACCCTATCTAAATGCTAAGGTCAGTATGCTAGCACAATGATTATGCAAACATGTAGTGTGTTAGCATGCTAGCATTTGCTAATTAGCAAAAAAAACACAAAGTACACACTGAGGCTGATGGGAATGTCATTCGTTTTGCAGGTTTTTATTCAAATGTAAAGTTTGACCTGATGATGCTGGAAGGAGGATCACCAACGTTATTACAATTCATCCTCAGGGGAACATGAATGTGTGTATCAAAATGCATGGCAATCCATCCTCTGGGAACCATGCACAGAATTACTTAAGCATATGTACAACATTTGTGCCAATTCATCTGATAGATGGTAGATGGTCAAGCTAAACTCTCCTGCATGACATCCAACCATTGCACCAGTGCACACACAGGCTGTGCAGACTGACATTCAACATCCCAGTGAGTCTGTCCAGTACAAACACACCTGACCAATCACATCCAGGCAGGGCTCCCCTTTCAGCAGCAGAGTGTCATGCAAGACCAGGAAGTAGTCTGTGCCGACTCCCGAACGGTGCTGGAAAAGACCGTCTGCGCCTTAATGCCTTTTCAAGCTGCTTTGGCGCGCTCTCTCTCTCTGCCCCCCCACCCCAGCTCCCCTAAAGCTCTCTCGCTCATTTGCTTACAGTAAGGTCCCGGTGAGGCGGTCGGTTTTCAGAAAATGACATCATAAAGGAATTTTTGAAGGTTAGGGCTCATTTCTTTCCCGCCAGGCCTGACACATGTGGGTCAATGACAACTGAACATGAGAAAAGTTTCAACTGTGAGCCCGGGGTGTGACTAATGAAGCCACTGAGAGACTGTTTCCAGTAAGTGGTGTTTATGCATTTATAAACTATATCCTGGTCACAGCTTAATGGAGCCAGAGTCAGATATTACATAACACCAGTGCATCGGATTGACACAGAAGCAGGAAGTTTTTGGAGTCTTTCCCTCTCAGCTCCAGATCAGCAGAGTCAGTGTCTGCCCGGCATATGGCTGGCTGAATCCTACCGAGTCAGAGCCAAACAAATGTGTGGAAGAACAATGAAAACAGGCCACCTACCGCAGCCCACCGCAGGCAGAAACTAACTCTGCACTTTACTTTCACAGCATTGTTCCTGTCTTCTAATTGCCCCTTTAAAACAACCCCAAAAATAACCCTCAAAGCAGTTACCTACTTCAAATGAAATTCATTACAAGTTCCACATGTGGAAACCTGAGAGCAGGCACATGTGTAGATGATGCTGCACATGTGAAGAAGATGCTGCACATGTGTAGAAGAAGATGCTGCACAGCCCCCCCATCAAAGATTTACATGATGGATATTTTTCATGGTTCAACAGTGCAGAGACTCCAGGGGCGTGTATGAAGAGTTGAGCCCACTAAAGTTAAAGTTCAAACCTTTTTTTCTGTAAATCTTCACATCCTTCTTGACAAAAACCATGTTATAACAAAAACAACAAAACGCCGCCCTCTACTGGACGTCCGGAGTGTTACACAAGCTAGTTTCAGAGCAACCAGCTCTGGATCGATGGAGAAAAATCCAAACTGACAAATGTTCAACGATATCGGTTTCATGTGCCTCCCTCTGGACTTTGTTGTTGTGTAATAAAATGTGTTATCTAACCTTGTGATGCTTTAATTCAATAAACCCGTCACATGACCTCCTCTCAGCCTTGGACAACTGGCTTTGATGTGCAAAGTAAATGCGGTTTCGTAAAATTAAATTGCTCTTTACCTAGCACTCCAATCTGGCACACTGTGAAAGAGTCAGGTGGAAGTTAACTCAACTTGTTGTTGTTGGGAGTTTGTGGAGTTAATTTCCTATTTGGGAAATGAAAATAAAACTGTACAAAGCAAAAAATGAAATGACAGAGTGCAACTTTAAGTGATACTTGAGAGTAGCAGCACATCACCTGACCAATCTCTTCTTTACAAATGATTTGTAGAGAGGTTGAGAAGGATTTCTAATTGTTTTGATTAGGAGGATTATAGTTTGCTGTACAGCAACAGTTTGATTTCAATGAAAAATAGTCTTTATAGGATATATATTAATCAATTATTGATCATGACCTTGCCTCTAGTGCCGCCCTGTGGTCAGAACGTGCTCTTTGCTTTGTGCACAAGTCATCACATTTGTTAAGCAAAAGCAATATTTCCCCATTCACTGATTTTCAGAATATGGAAACGCAGAGATTGTGTTTGTTTGAGATTATAATGTTTGAGAGAGTTTACTGAACTAATGCGGTTTACCCAGCGTCTCTGTACTAAAACATACCTGTTGAGAAAACTAGGATGGTGTTGTTCCAGAGTCCTCCCTGCTGCAAAGCCAGAGTGATGTTGCCCACCGCCTCGTCCATGGCCGACACCATGCCGGCGTACAGCCTGCGCTGGGGGTCCTTGATGAAACTGTAGGGGGCCACGTAGCGCTCCGGCACCTGCAGGGGTTCATGGACTGCTTGCAACGCCACATAGAGGAAGAGAGGCTGAAAGACAAGGAGAGTGACAATATAGTGAAACTCGTTAGCAAACAGTTGCTTATTTACAGATCCAGCAGTTACAGAGCAACGTTATCATTCATTTGGAGTCGTGTTTGTGTCCCCTGATGAATTTAAGTCCAGTATTCTCTCTCTCTCTTAGCTCAGTTTTTGGTTTCTACCAGCTCCTGAGGGAAATATCTGTCTCTTTAGCTGCTACATGGTCCACTATGTTCACCAGTTAGCTACTAACGGAGTCTGTCTGCTGTTAGCTGCTGAGCAGGAGGAGCACAGTTGGGTTTTTAGAGCATTTCCACTGAAAACATCTGCCTGCTGCAGGTGAAAACAACACCATGAGAGCGGCGAGAGAGAACCAGAACAGAAAAGTTGCAGCTGGACAAACAAACAAGGAGCTGAAACTCACTGTGAAGCTGAGAGGAGCTGCAGACTCAGGTGACAGCATCACTACAAGCATCCACTTTGACATTTTCACTTGATACATTATTATTATATTAAAGCCGCTTTTTAAAAAGTTTCAGTGTCTTGCTTTAACTGGCAGTCGCAGTTGGACTGACGT
>JAVQJD010002703.1:0-19049 GCA_036023655.1 Nannoperca australis
GGGTGAGGGGGTTGGGGGGGGTCTCTCTGACGCTCTTGAGCTGCCATTTTTCTTCCCTGACAAAGACTCCATCTGCCACAGAGCCATTTGCTGCCTCCCGAGTCTGCAGAGCATTCCGAACGCCGTGTTCACCTTGATGTCACCTCTACACGGCTCACGCCTTGCTGACGCTGTACACACACACATATACACACACACTCTCTCTCACACACACACACACACACACACACACACACAAACACACACTCAAACTCTATACACTTTTCTTTTCCTACACACATACACTAGTTTCCCACTCACAAACAAACACACACTTTCAGTTACAGTCATACATACTATCTTTACACTCTCTTTCTCTCTCTCGCTCTCTCACACACACACACACACACACGCACAGACACATAATGAGTGTGTATGTGTCTAGGCAGCGGCCCTCCCTCTCCTCTGCATGGCTGATATCACTGTGCAACCATCAGCGCTGTGCATTGTGGGAGTGTCTGTTGGGGCAGAGAGACACGACAGGGGCTGAGGGATTCACACGCCTCTGAAAGACAGCCAGAGGGAGAGAGGGAGAGGGAGAGGGGGGCAGGAGAGGAGGGAGGCAGAGAAAGAGAGAGAGAGATACGGAGGGGGCCAGTAACTGGAAATGAGAGATGGCATTTTAAAGAGGAAGCTGAATTTCACCTGCAATTACCGTAGCTCCGGGGCACATGGCTCGGTTAAGAGACATTTCATTCCAAAGCCACAGCGTATAGCTGCCGCACTGAGCCCTGAGAGGCGCATAAAGAAGGAGGGAGAGAGAAAATAGAGCGGTGGAAAACTCTCCTCTGCCCAAGATGGCCCTCAGCAGATGCAGTGATGAAAGAGAGGAGGCAGCCAGGGATGTAACTGGTAAATGAAACCTAGCATTAAAAAAGCTGAGAGGAGAAGTGAGGAGACGAGAGGAAAGGAGAGGAAACAAGGATACAGATAAAGAGACAGAGAAAAGAAAAAGGGTATTTCATTCAGCAGGCCCCAACTCGGCCATCTGCACACCAGACCAGACAGCTGAACTGGGCCTCAGAGAGCACGCACACACACACACACACACACACACACACACACACACACACACAACAAAAAGCAAAAAAAATCCAATAAACACAGATACTCACACTCTCACAGTTAAGTACAGGCAAGGCTGGATGTGTTTAATGATTAATATCATTCTTAGTATTCATTCTCCTCTTTCCTTGAAACCATGTTCTCTTTCTGTCTCTTCCTTTCTTTCTCTCTCTCTCTCTCTCTCTCAGAACTCCAAATGGAGCCGTAATGGTTTCCCCAAGGCTCAATGTCCTGGCTAGTTTCACCAGGCACACTGCTGTGTTTCATAGGAGAAGTGTGACTGCACAAATACAGTAATGAGCTCTCACTGGGAGCTAGAGGCCTCCTGGCACTGCTAATGGCTCCTCTGGACTGCAGCTGGATCCAGGTTACAACCTGGCCTGGCTGACAGGCCCAGTAGGGACGAAACTGTTCCCAGCCACAGGCACACATTGCAGTTAACAAAAACCTGTCCGTGGCCCGTGACTATGTGCTTAGTGTGGGTGTTTGAAGCAGGGGAGGCGAAAAGAAGATCTGGGGTTAGGGGGCAGGAAGCTGCAGAGGATGTCAAGAGACAAGAGGCCATGGTCGAGACAGGGACCAAGGGATGAAGACAGTTGAAGAGATGTGGTTTGGCCATAAACGAGGCAGATAGACCCAATAAACCTGGAGGCTCAGATAGCGCAACAGCTGGTGTCGGGTGAGAGTGGTGTGTGTGGGTGTGTGGGTGTGCGTGTGTGTGGTCAGCTTAATTATTTCTATAAACGAGTAACTCTGCAACACGTACATGTATGCACACAAGTACTGAAGATAACAACAACTTGCAAATAATAATTCTACTAATGATCAAATATACAGTCAACAAAATGGTCAAATCAGAACGGGCAACATGCACTAAATGTAAGATGTGACTGCATACAAGCAGGTTTTAACCTTTACACCCAATAAAACATGTGACACACTTATGTTGTGTTGCCAAGTATCTATCAACACCACAGATCATTATTTTTGCCAAAATCATGTGTTTCTTAAGACAGCAAATATGTCATGCTAAAGTAAATGCAAATGCTCTAAAATGACTCTCATAAAACATCAGTACTTTTTTTATATTTTTGACAAACAGCCTGGCAATAAAGAAAAAAGATATCTTCGATAAAATATTTTGAGTGAGCATGATGTGTTTGGTAGGTTGGTAGGTAAGTGCAAGTGATGGCAACGGCTTGATCATGTCTTGTTTTCAAACCTAACAGTGAGATAGGCATTAGGGCTGAAGCCAAGGAGCTCAAATTGCAATCCCGTTTGCGAGGCTAAAAGGTTTGTGATGTATGGGGTTTAAAGGTCCACTCCTAATGTTTCATAAATTACTGGCATGCAATTATGTTACATTATGACACCCAAAACTCAGCATTGTGTGTCCAACATCGCCCCTCTACTACAACAAACACACACACACACACACACAGACTGCTCCTATTGTTGCCCTCTCTGGGAAAGCTCACAGCTTGGGTTCTTTAGCTCCTGTTTTGTCTGGCCCTCCATTCAAAATGGCCCCCTCATGACCACGCACATTATCGTCCGGGCAGGCAGCCCCCGAGTGGACTGAGGCTCCCTGGGTGCGAGCAGTGATTCATGGCACAAGGGTCTGTAAAAGAGCAGCCTTGCCCTATGCTGAAGCCCTTCATGGGGACAAGTAGAGCAGAGGCTGTTTGGCAATGGGGGAGAATCAAAAGTCTGGCAAGAGGACTGAACCCTGTTGAGACCACGTGGGCCAAGAGAGGCAGAGGGGGAATGGTCAGTGTTTTCTTGTGTACGTGTGTGTGCGTGTGTGGGGAGGGAGAGCGGGAGTGAAAGAGGCACAGAGGCATGGATGGATAAGCCCAAACTAATGCTGGAAAGTGTCTGTTGAATCTACACTGCTCCCTATCCCGAGGACAATCTCGCAGCAGCTTTTTAACAATCTTAGCTCCGAGGCAAGTACAAAGTACTAAATGTTTAGGCGTTATCTCTAACACTTCCCCAATCTAACAGTGCGCCAGTTTAAAGGGCACTGGGAAAAAGACACTGTGAGAAACAAAGAGGGCTCATAAATAAGAGGTGAAAAATGATAGTAGTTGCTAGGATTGATGAAACCCTATTCAGGTTTTGTGACAAGCAGCCAGACACACAAATTCTTTCCCCTCAGGCTAGAAGGTGTAATTTCCCCTTCCACTGTCACAAGAGCATGTAAAGAATTATCTGTGTCTCAATGACTGCTTCAAAGTAATTTGTAATGTACAACATGTATGCACAGATCTATCTATCTATCTATCTATCTATCTATCTATCTATCTATTCTTGTAGATTTCAGAATAGAAACACTGGCATGCTTCTCTCTTGGTTGTAACACACGGTGGGATGCGGATGGAAATGCTGGCCCCACAGGACACACACATACACACACACACACACACACACACACACAAAGAGCGGACTGCTGTGGGGCTGACGCAAGACTATCTCTGTCTCACGTGTCTCTCCCCTACGGCCGCCCGCTGCTCCTGACCTTCGAGATGTTTTTCTCTCTCCTTCTCCCTCTCCCTTTATTCCTCTCTATTTCACACTCATACAACACACACACACACACACACACACACACACACCCTTGCTCGCTCACTCACTCACTCACTCACTCAGTCAAACACACACACACACTTTTCTGCACACCTCTCAGCTACTCAGTATTTTGTCATTAAAAGGCATTGCATTTCAAGCTTGGATCAAGCAGATGGGGCTGCGTAAGCATTGCTGCTCCTTCACACAGCACCTTGGCTTAAGTACAGATAGTCCCCATGCATAACAGCACCCACCCAGCCCCCCCTCCTCTAAATGCATGCACACAAACGCACATGCAAACACACACATGCATATACACAACCTTCCTGAAACCAGAGAATCAGCCCGGTTGTGGATGGCTGCTTCATGTGGGTACTGTGTAGCTCAGTTGTGTAATGCCTAGCTGATGTAGTGATTCGAGACATGCTCGACAAAACAAGAACACTAAACAGCAGACAAAGGTATCATCTCTTGTGAGAGCGTCCCGGTTAGTTCTTATCATAATATATCTATTAGTCCTTTCTGGAGACCAACGGTTCATGCCTTGTGGTGGGCAAAAACAACAAAACACAGATAAAAATACTGAAGTAAAGTTCAATGAGTTCATAACACACACATGTATACGTGAATGTAATATAATTATATCTCCATGCCAGTAGACAAATTTTTCTGTCTTTCTTTCGTTCTCTCATTCTCAACATTTGCATATTCCTTTGGGTGTTTGAGTTGAGCAGCTCTTTCCTTTTCCCTTCTCTTGTCTTCCAAGCAACAAATGTCAGCTAATTACACCATAGCTGTTTGGATGAGCTCCATCTTTCCCCGTGCTCTGCTGTACTTGCTCTCTACGGGGCTGCAGGAAAAGTCACGCAGCCAAGACACCAGTTAGAAACAGCCAGTGGTGGGAGGTAGAGCTACAACGCTACACCCCCAAGAAATTGATTCCCTAAGAGAGGACTCATCAATACTTATCATAAATGACACAAGCGGCTCGCACCAACCTGCGGGGGGATATAATGTAGCAGTCAAAGCCAGAGATGAAGCAGTAACATTTAGACCAGAAAGAATCAGGTCTGGTAACACACAAGGCTAAAGAGCCAGTCAGGCGAAAACAGGTATTTCCCTGAACTCCATATTCAGTAAAAACTTCTTATAATAGATCCCATTTGATCTGGTGACACACTCGCAGGCACAAGGCCATCAAGTCAGGCAGGAGAGAAAAGAGCAAGTCATTGTCTGTGTGTGCAACAACAAACTGCCACCTTGGTGTGTGTGTGAAGTGAAGCCTTGAGGACGCAGCCGCGCCCCTGAGTACAGCTAGCTCTCACACAGAGACGGAGTGAGAAAACAGAGAAAATGAAAGAAAGAAAGACAGGGACGGAGAGCAGCGGATGAAAGCTGCACATAACAATGTACATAAACAACTAAACGCAATCCAAGATCCTAACCTAGAAGCACTGCAGGGCACAGTTAACAACCATTCACATTCAGCGCTGGCTCTGAACAGATAGCAAACTCAAAGGATGTTTATTAGGCGCGTAAGTTTCAGACAAATATTCTGATTAGAATGGGAGAAATCTAATTAATTGCTTGATTCACTGAATGAACCCCGAATTTGTAATGTAATCATAACAACTGCTTTTCAAGGGGCTCTTGTTAAATTTAATTGGGGGAGAGAAAAAAAAACATCCTCTTTCACTGAATGAATGAAAATCAAATTAGGCCTGAAACTGGAGGAGTCTGCCAGTTTGTTCTGGCGTGGTATTTAAAAAACAACCTAAAAGCAGAAGTGTGTGAGAATATACAGTATATTTTAAAAAGGCACGCATCTTTGAAACACGCAAATATATATAGGGGCAAGGGGCACGGACACAGTTCTGTAGTATACTGTGTACTCACTGTTACAGATGTCTTCAGCTCTTTGACATTACTGCTGTAACACCTGGAGAAAAAGCAGAAACAAAAGATCAATGTGGTTCGGGGTAAAAATACATTCTGAGTCATATGAATAAAATGTTTTTCCAGCGTGCTTTGATTTATATCATAATAAAATGGTTGTATCATAGGCAGCAGTATTGTGATGACTAAGTTTTCCTTTTGAGTGCCTGAAAGGGATGAAGTCCCTAAAACTACCTGGCTATCAAAGTCACACGGTTCAGTATTTGAAGTTTTCAGACACATCAAACAGAAAACGCAGTGACGTCTGAAACACAGCTGTGGATGCGCGCACACACAAAAAAGATATTCACACACACAAAAAGTCTCTTTCTCCCCAAGCCCTTTCTTGAAAAACCTGTTTGTTAGAAATGGATCTAGACACTGGAGCTTTGAGTGTGAGGATATTTTCCCCAAACACAAGACAGTTCTTGCAGAGAACCAAGCCTTACCAGTGTTCTCACGCCCATCTCTCATGCATTGTCTCTAAGGCCCTCCTTTGCTCTTACAGCCTGAGCCTAATCTAAGCAGCTCACCAAAACAGGACGCCACCCTCTCATACTACAGCAAGCAAACACACACAGATTCAACAAGTTTTATTTATGCTCATATACACTTTAATGTCTGACTGATGCGAAACTCAGTTTTCAGCTACAATGTCAGTTATAACTTGTGTCAGTGCGATTAGATTATTTAAAAAAACGGTACATACAAACGTAAAGCTTCCTCACACACACAGACACAAGGAAGCAGCAGGCTCTTATAGACATTTCCAGACACACACAAATAGTGTTATAGCATGTGTGGGGGTAGCTATCTAACAAGGTTTTGTTGACAGTAAACACATCCATCTGGTCAACAGCAACAGAATCAAGTCTGGTGGACGCTTCACCAGCACACGTGATCATCTATTACAATGATTTATTTCTACTTTTTTAGTTTTGTGAACAAATCTTGTAAACAGTTTACATGAGACATCATTTTTACTGCTGTTTTAAAGTAATTCCTGTTAACGTTGCTTGTTGGAATGCCACGTTAAAATAAGAAAACGGGTATATTGCAACTTATGAGCCTAAGTGGTTTTGTCTTTGTTTCTAGATGCCCTCCAGTCATGTCAAAGTCTGCGGCACATAATGCAACGCACATCTGTCATTATAGCTCAATCTCTCACTGAACAGAAATCACCTAGACTGGCGGTGTTGATAATAACCGCACTCATCGAACTGCAATGGTTGCCTTCATTATCTACACTCTTACACAAACAAACACACACACACACACACACACACACGCATGCAGACTACAGACCCACAAATACTTTGATAACTCATCACACTCAGTGATAATGATAACAGAGAGCCAGGTAGGCTGAATTCATTCTTCAGCTTTTTCATAAAGGCCTATTAGTGAATGATTAAAGGATCTCTGCTCACAGGGCTTCAGCACAGAAAATGATTTGCCAGCCACGAGGCAGGTGAATTACACTGGATAAGAAAGCCAGTGCTGTCTGCCATCATTTGCCTGATTGAGAATCAGGCTGTTAGTCTATTAACCTCATTTCACTGTAGGATCTTACTAGTTTTACATCAATGGCAGATGGATAAAATATCACAAAAATATCACTTTTTTCCCAGAAAACTTAAGGCCTTCTTCAACTGCAGTGTCCCCATAAATCATGTCAAGTTTACAAGTCTGTAGCTGCTACTAAAAAATATTTTCATTACTGATTAAGCTGCAGATACTTTTCTCAATTAATCAATGTATCATTTGCCATATCAAATCTTAAAATGTAGTAAGAAAATGCCCATTCAAATCTTTAAGAAGCCCAAGATGACATCATGACTGACATCATCAGACAAAAAAGGCCTCACAACTGTGAAGCTAAAGCAACTTTTTTGAGTTACGACAACAGTTGCTAATTATTTGATCAACTAACGAATTTATCAACTTAAACCTCATCTAAAAAATTTTAAAAAGGTCAAAAAGGATTTTTTTTACCATTTTATCACAAAAGAGAAAAGAAGGTTTACCTAAGCATTACTTTAATGAGAAACAATACATGCAATCATGTTTTTGTTATAGCCTATAACAAGTGATACAACAAATTATTTCCCTAAGTTAATTTGGTGAACATATTCTGTTTGTTTCCAAGTAACAACCAAAATGTCATTTTTATAATAGCCATCATTACATTAGTAATTTCCATCTAATTAACTTGAAAGGCAAAAAAACAAAAACAAATGGAAAGACAGGAACTATCTGCAAAGTTATAATTACCTGCATTTACACTCCAGGCATGCTTGCACATGGACAGTGTACAACCTGTTATGATTTCTCTCTGAATTGTCTTGTTTGGTTTCCTTAATCTACCCCCCTTACCTCAGCCACACAGATGTTGACTTTACTTTAGGATTCATACAGCGACTCACAGGCATCTGCACAGGGTTAAAAACAAGGGTCGGACTTTTGTACCAGCCACAGAAAGAAAGAGAGAAAAAAAAAAATAAAAAAAAAGATCACACCATGTTTCACATGAGCCTTCTTTACAAAAACCTCTGTTGGTATTTGAGCATGGAAAACAAGTGTACTCTGAAAATACACATATTGTGATTGGCCTAAAATCCTTTGCCTTTTAATATTTGATGCCTTGTTAGAAGAGCGACACTGGTGAGGTGTTTGTCTCTGATGTCTCTGCTGATCCCTGGCACACCGGGCCCTGTGGGAGTGAGCTAGTGAGACTTGGCCGCAGACATTTTCCTGAAGCCCCCAGAACAAAACAGGCAAGTCTTGACAGTCTGTCCGCCACCGAGTCGTCACACAATCAGTTGCAGGAAACCAATCCCTAAATAGCAGTGATTCATCTCTTCATCACACACAATGCCAGTACACAGGGCACAAAGAAGCTCTCTCTTCCTCTCTCTCTCTCTCTCTCTCTCTCTCTCTCTCTGTCTTACCCTATCTGTCTCAACCCCCCCCCCCACCCCCCATCCAGTGTGGTCTCTCATGCTGCTTAAAAATAAGTGCTTCTCCCAGCTTTCTTTGCCCTGTGATTTACTGGCAGTGTTTAACTGCAGGGCAGCATCTTTTATTGTTACATGATCTGGGGCTGAAAGCTGACAAAATGGAATCTCTGTGCAAGTACCTTTGTATGTGAGTAAGTGTATGTTCAGGGCGAAGTAAGAAGGAATAAAGGAACTTGTGTGTGAGAAACGTTTGTCTAAGTGCAATTCAAATCCTCCCTCCCAGCCTCCCCGGTGCTGCGTATGTGTGTCAATATATGTGTGTGTGTGTGTGTGTGTGTTTGTCATTCCACTAAATGGTTTCTTCCTTGACTTGATGGAGCAAGTGCCATCTCAAGGGAACGGGTTACACCACACACACACACAAAGTAAAGCGCTCTGAGACTGGTGAAAAGCGCAGAACATTAATGCAATCCATTTGTGAGAGGTAGAATATGTATGAAACACCAGGCTGGATCGTGTGCGCTGGTCTTTTTGTCTGTGTATGTATGTATACATGTATTTTGTGTTGGAAGGCCCATTGCATCATTAGCCAATCCACTTCCTTTTCTTTGCAAGATATACAGATATGCAGTCAACCTGGTGACTGCCCACCACACTTGCATTTGGAGCAATGATATCAGTACAGTATGTGACCAGATCATCACCAGCGGATAATCGGGCCTACACAACAGGTTCAGTGTATTGTTACAGCCTTGATGATCCATCAAGATGACGTGTGAAGGTCAGAGTAGCCGTGACCAACACAGCTGTCATCTCCTCCCAGCACCCTTTTGGCTAACTGGCCTTCCAAAACACTCAGCACAAAACATGGCCAGCTGGGGAGCACGGGGGCCAAGGCCAACAGAACATACCTACAACCCAGGCTTGTATCATGACATGATCGCCCTCCATACAACAACACAAGATTCAGGGATCAGAGCTGTTTTGGTGTAATGACATTGCAACTATTACAAGGAAACTGCTGGCATGCCCCGCAGTGAAAAACATTATGACGTCTTATTAGTATTGGCTTTTGAATCTTTAATTCAACACCCAGTATATCCGCAGATTTAAATGACTACCAGCTTTGTTGTATGAGAGGAAAATGCTACAGTGGAGCTGTGTGGAGAGCAGATGTGAATCCACTTTGATTTCAGTGTGTGTGTGTGTGTGTGTGTGTGTGTGTGTGTGTGTGAAGCTTCTATTGAATGGATCTGCTGTCTCCTTGATCAAGGGAGTCAATAAAGGGCCAGTCCTGTCAAACCCTCAGGGGTAAGAGTGTAGGCACAAATGTGTACGTCCGTATGTGTGTGTGCGCATGTGTGTGTGTGTGTGTGTTATGGACCGAATTTGAAGTACTCTGACAGGTGAGTGATTGAGTGCTTTCATTTCCCTCCAGCGACAACGAGACATGCACACACAAACACATACGTAGCACACACACACACACACACACACAAACACACACACACACAGTGGAGGATAGCGAGAGAGAAAGAGAGAGCAAGAGAGCAATAGAGAGAGAGCTGTTGTTTCCTAAAGGATGCTGCTCCTGCCTGCATGCTTAAATTAGCTCTAAATGTTTGGATTACACACGGGAGCTCTCACAGAGGATTTAGCAGCCATAGCCTAGAGTCCAGGAGATGTGTGGATGTTTCCATTTACATCCAAACACACACGCACATGTGCACACACCAAAAGTGTCCTTATACAGACCACAAGAATAGTATGTCACACACACTATATTCTGTAAGCCCATGACAATATAACATCAATTGCATTCATCTAACTTAGATAGAAGATGGGGAGAATTGACTCTAAATGTTGTAAACAGCAACAACACACACTGTTTCATTCATCAGATTTCTGCTATGTGGGAGACAGTGTTTCCACATTACACTTAAGAGTGCGGTCTTGGCTTCTGTTGGTGGGGGGAGGACAGATATGTGCTAGCAGACACAGAGACAGGGGAGAGAAAGGAGGAGAAAAAGAGAAGGAGAATGAGGGAGGTCAGCGCCCCCAGTCTAAGATAAAGGCCCTCTCCCTCCCTTCTGCCTTGGCTTTCGAAGCCCCTGCCAGGATCGAGAGGCGTCTCACGTTACAGCTGTCTCTCAGTGTCATCGTTCAGAAAGAGCGAGCACACGCAAGAGAGGGCGAGCGAGAGACAGACAGACAGAGTGAGAGAGAGACAGACGGAGAGGGGGAAAGCGGGACAATGCCACAGACTGAGTGGGGCTAGGCTTTCATAGCTGGACAAGAGAAAAACAACAGCAGCAGCAGGTTCAACTGGACGAGGAAACCCTTGTGGTTTGGCTGCCTGGTGGTGTTTTTTAATGAGCGATGTTAATGCAACATATATTTTCACAACACTGTGAAAGGTGTTTAGAAAACCCCCTCAAAAAAAGAAATATGCTTTGACCTTTTCAAGACAGATTATTTAGAAATGTGGTGTGAACAGAGCTAGTCAGATAATTTCCTCTACAGTACCCAAGACTAACTGAACACAATTTGCTACTCAGAAAAAAAGGGGAAATAAAAATGTTTTAATACCTTGTTTTGTGTCCAGTGAGAAGAAGAGAAATGCACTATATTCAGAGAAAGAGATGCTATGACTGTAAGACTATGTGCTATAGGCCTTCTGTGGATTAGACATCGTTGAGTCGCCTCCCTGCACATGAGTTTCCATTGTCCCAGGTCCACTAATGACTAATCCAATGACTGCTAGCATTTCAGCCCGGGCTGCTAACAAGTTAAGGCCATGTACTGTAGCTCAGTATTGAGTTAAGTTTAATTCAGAGTGTACTTTTTTTTGCTTTTCTGGAGAGAAATAAAGGATGGCTATGAATTCCAGTTAAAAACTTCATGAGGGAAAGTGTGCTGTATATGTACATTTCTTACTCCAAACTGTAGCGCTTACACAGCCAACACATTAAGAGCTGATTGTAACAGTGTGGTTTACATAAAACATGGCTCTGAACAAATACACATATAGCCACTGCACAGCTCAAAACTGCTTTCCTGTTTGTTTTTCTCTATCCCTGTCATTTCTCATGGCGTTCTGTAGGAGTTAAATATTTAAAATTCTGGCTTAGCTTGGAGCATGCTTTGCCAGCACAGCTAAAATAAAAAGCCTTTGTGGCAGCAGTGACCAGATTTTAAATGCTGAAGAAGATCAATAAACGGGGGCTGTCAAGGCGCAATCTCATGCATATGTGTGTGCGTGCGTGTGTGTGTGTGTGTGTCCTGTCCCTATGCGTAAAGGCCTGTGTTCTGACAGCAAGTGTGTGTGTAGATGTTTGTGTGTCTGTGAGTCTACGTGCATCTCAACAATCACCATGGCTCACAGCAACACCCCCCACCCCCCCAAGCTATTCTATTGTATCATCAAGAAACCAACTGACCCAGGAGGCACACCAACAGAGAAACCAATATGATTCCCATTCCCTTATCCGAAACATTCTTCCCATTGCTTTTCCATTCCCAGTATGCGTTTCCGATCATTGGTGAGTTCTCGGGAAAAGTGTAAATACAGGCCCCCTGCTACAGATTGAGAATGTCAAGGTGTGGTAAACATCTAAATAGCTGGTTTTCCAGGTCTCATCGCCATTTCCATAATCAAGTTCCTGCGAAACAAAACAATGGGCACCTGGACTTCACAGAGAGGGAGGGGGGGAAATGACAAGAAAACAAAACAAAACGTTTTCTAAGAAAAAAACATCAAGTTTATGCTGCTCTAATCCAGCCTCGTTCAGGTAATGTTTAAAGGCCCTGAATGTCTCTGTTTTATAATGCCAAATAACACTGACATGATTTCTGTGAAGAAAAGAAATGCATTCATGACAGTACCATGTTTTTTTGTCACGCTTGTGTTTTATAAAGACCACATTAAATGGAGGCTTTCAGCTCACATAAAGTAATAACCTTCTTTGCTATGTCTTCTTTACATGGAGACAAACAGTGAATCGTGAGGATCCGGCTGTTTTGTGGTGGCACAAAACAAGAAGTGCATCTGTATTTTTCACCTCCGCACTAATGCACAAAACAAAAGCAGCCCTGTAGTGGAAAAATCAACAGGACCTTTTGAGACTTCATTAAAAGAAACTAGCCTGGACTTTCCAAACAAGGCATCTCTTTGGAGGGGAAAATCAACCTTTTCACCTTGCTGGTGGAAAAACAGGCATCCCAACGAGACAGAGCAAGCACAAACAACCTTGACTTTCATCAAGGAAATTCTCACATTGAATGATAAATAGAAGCCCAGGGGACGAACAGCAAAGAAGCAGCTTATCGCCTTTCCCTCCCAAATTTGGCCGCTTCGTCTTCTGTCTCCTGAAAGTCAACTCGGGGTGACCCACTTGCACTTTACACTGCTCATTGTTTGGTGATTAATCCACCATATGTAATCCATGCACAAAATGTAGAGACGGGTGTTGATTTGTTGAGTCTTAATTAACAGTTGAGAATGTTTATTTCTAAAACAGAAGGCATATGTGCACTATCTCATTAGCTTAGCTTTCAAAATATAGATGCGGTTCTCGTTATACAGACCCAGGCAGACCCTTCTGGTCAAAGAATATTTGACATGGCTCACGCTGTCACTGAACATGCACTTTAGACAATTATATGTGTACGCTGATGATTGTCAGGACATCCAGAGAACCAAAATAGCAAGGTAACATAAGGTTAGGTAGATCATCTGAGCGCTAACCAACTTTCCAGCTGAGAGGACATTAACCTGTGAGGCCATGTAAACACGTATCAATAAGCGAGCTGCCTGCATGTGCCTGTGTTGCACAGCACAAAACAGTTGGCCAAGACAGACACACGGCAGCAGCACTGGTTTGATCTGTAACAATAAGAGGCATTATCAATCTAATGCCTAGAAGCTTTTAAGGCTTTCGCTAAAACGCAGCTTCTTCTCAAAAGACCATTAGCCCTTATAGGATTAATGTCGACTTCAAAAACGTGTTAAAAGTCCTCAGAGTTTTTTGGTACATTATTTAATTTGTCATTGTTTTCTGTACGTGTGTGTGTGTGTGTGCTGACCGATGGGGAGGGCTGAGGAAACATGATCAGGACTCTGTCTAACATTAGTTCTTGAATCATTTGGTTAACACAGAGCAGACCTCTACTTCCTCTCTAAATTTCACAGCTCTGTGTCATCGCTAACATGCAGAGATTTGACAGGGCTCCCAGATGGCCATTATTATAATATCAATAGATTGTTTGTAGGTCTAATTAATCTCTAGTCTAAATATAAAACACTGACAACAATGTCGTGAAATATTTGGGTTAGGATCTATCCACAGACGGACTCTTAAACACTTTATATAGACCATAAAAAAGTATCTTGGTTTATTTTTTCCATCACTACCACTTTAGGCTTCCATTATCGTGCCTAAAGCATACATCATTTACATTATGATATATCTTGTCACATAGAAAATACTTAGTGTAACCCAGGGTAAAGTCATAAAATCAGTGATTATTCAGTGACAGACTCACTGTTAGGGGTGTGCAATACTGAAATATTTAGTAAAATGTCTGATAACTGATTATTTCTATGGTCATTACCCATGCTGATACCAATATGAATACATACGTTTCAGTTTAATTTCCCGATTTAGATTACCTGTTATCTAAATCTGTATTGGTACGGATGCAAACACCTCAAAACGCGGCTTGATTCGTTACTGTCCCGATGTCAGGCAAAACACCATAGTTTTAGGGTTTCTGCAATCAGTCAAGGGGATGAGCACACTCTGGTAAAACATGTACTTGTACAGCAGGTGAACACTTAAATGCCGTCTGACACATTATGGTTGCGAAAGCAACTTTTGGTTGATATCAAAATGTGGAGCTGAGCCCTACTCAATCACCACAAAAGTTTCTGAAAACTTAAAATAAAAAGGAGTGTATTAGCGTTGTCCATTCAAAACAGGTTAGTAGAGGTCACGTTTAACAGAAATAATGTGATATGGCAAAAATAAATTAAAGTGCGGATATGTTTGATGTCACTGCCTAATATGAAGTGATACTGTAACATGTTTTTAAGCAAGTCTTGGCTTATACCGATGAGTTGATCAATATATCATGCACACATCTCACTTCACTTCACTTCACTTCATTTTGAAAAGAACAGACTATGGGTTTCCTCCCAAAAAAAAAAAGATAGCCCCATATTCAATAGCAAAGGATTATAGAGAATACAGCCATGTGTGCACATGGGATTGTCTTCTCAAAAGCTGTCCAAGTTCTGTCAGATTCAGCACCCCCAGACACAGAGCTCGTGAACCTAATTTCACCTAATCAGCTTAGTCAATAGCAACCGTTTGCTGTGACTTTGGTAGACATGCAAATAGGGCTTAACTATGTCTATCCTTAATTCCTGAATGTTTAAGTCAAGCAGAAGTCCTCCTTTATCTCTTCAAAAACAACAGTTACAATTTGAGAGAGAGGAAAAGAAGCAGAGAGAAAGAGAGAGAGAAGAAAACTCCAGCCGAGTTTTTTTTTTTTTTCTTGGCCTGGCAAGGGGAGATGTCTCTGATTTGAGTGTGCTTGAGGTAGCACAGTGTGCTTTCATTTCAAACCAACATGGCAAACAAACTCTGACAGATTTGTTCCCCTTTTTTCACGTTTGCTCTTGCTCACTCTCTCTCAAATTATGGGAAAACACACTGCACAAATATATTAGTGCTTCTTGTTGGCTTGTATGTTCAGCTGCAGCACTTGCACACACACACACACACACATATATATCCAAACAAATCTGTACAAAATGCCACTAACAATAGACAGTTGTAATAGTGGTAGAAAACTGGGAGACACTGTTCCGTTTCAATTCACTGATACCACTAATGGCTTCTTAGCAGCTCCATGAAATCAAGCAGCTGTCATGTCGATGCATCAGCAGTGAGAGGAGGGAGAGCCATCCCCATAAGGACAGAGGCACCGCGCCTTCATGTTTGGCTAAACATCTGCTCCTCTGCACTCCAGCTTTGCAGCAATAAACGGGCAAACAAAAGAGGTGGGAGGTGAAATGATCAGCTTTTCCATTTCAAAGCATTTGTTCGGTTTGTTTTCTTTCCCCCCCCCTCCTCTTTCTTAAACTGCTTACAGGACATGGGGAGGAAAGTGAGATCAAGTTTAAACTCTGAGATACACAGAGCAACTGCATGAGTTAAAATAACACCTTTTGTAAGATGGATGACAGAAATGAAATAAGGTCACCATTTTGCTGTCACTGGATAATTCATTCTGCGAAGAGTCTCCTGTCTAAACTGTTGCAAACCAGTATTATAGCTCAGCCAGGGGTGGTTCAAACTGCGTGTGTGTGTTTGCAATGCAGACGAGATATGCACGTGAGAGTGTGCACGTCTTAAACTTGTCAATCTGGCAAATCTATCAATCATACATGAATTCAACTTTGTGTAATCAACTGTACAGCAATTTACCAATATATACCTTTAATCATGTCAATATTTTTTAAACAACTTTGAAATTCAAAGGATGTCTAATCACCACGATTTGGCAGTGACATCCAGTTAAATTCCGTTTAGACTGTTCTTCCCTTAATAGGATTCTTGGTAATTAATATCCGTCCTTCCTTTCTTCCTTCCCTCCTCCTACTTTCCTTCCAGCCTTCATTCATTCATTTATTCATCCATGCTCAATTGCAAAGATAAACATAAAGCGGCATTGAGTAAACTTAAAATCATATTTGGCAACATATTGGCTTAAAATAGCACAAATACTTTAGTTTGATTGTGGCTGTACTAAAATACCACCATGTCCACCTGTCTCTCCAAAAAAAACACCACCCTGACATATAACACTACGTCACTTTATATTTGCTTTTTAAAGCAAACGTCTCGTGCACAAACACAAACATGCCCCCTCTTCGGGATAAAACTGGCTTCAAATCATCGCTGACAATCCATTTAACCACCTTCGTTGTCTTTCTAAAACCACAGACAGGACGCGAACCTCGGTCTCGGTTTTTTTCAAACAAGTCTAAAACTTTGGTAAAAGTTGCGAGAAAAAAAAACGTGGATCCATTCCCTTTAAAGTAGCCCGTGTGTTTGTGTGTGTGAGAGGGAGATGTGGGGAGGGGGGAGGTAGGGGTGCTTGGGGGACGAATTTAAAATAACCAAGATGGCGAGAGGCTTGTTGTTTTGGAAGGGGCAGAAAAAATGGAGGATATTGTAATATACACAAAGGGATAAATTTCAACAACTCGGCCAAGCGGCTGCTAGCTTGCCTGCGTGCCTCTCGGTTTGAGGAAGCGACAGCGATAGCAGCTCCCCGGCAGGCTGCCCAGCAATATGACTACTAGCAACACGAAAAGCTCAAACTCCGACCCGCTGTGGAAACAGAAATGAATAGTATACGTCGAAGTTAATCCGAACCGAAGGGGATATTTATGTATTTGTCGCTAATTGTTTTATTTTCGCGTCGAGGGACTATTAAACTGGATGGATTTTAACGGACGGGCAGCGAGGACCAACGGCAGTCCGGCGCCTCGTAGTTACCCCCCTTTACGTAGACGGTTACAACATCCAGCACAAAATACGCACCCAAAACCGACGACTGTACATTTACTCAGTTGATAAAAGCAAAACAGACAACCCCATAAACCCTTAAAAAGTTACAATTCTCCACGATAAGACAAGTTATCAAATACAACAGCCTGAGTGAACGGTGCGAGAGAAAACGAGAGAAGGACACAAAGACGATTCCCACTATCAGGTCACCACTCCGAAGAGGAAAGAACACTTCGTTTTTATATTGAACAGAATACAACTTTACGGATTTGACCAAATGTGCCGCAGCGAAATACACCGACTGAATGAATTACAGCGTCACAGAAAACAAGAAACTATCTATAAAGCAGTTTACACAAGCTGAACAAAAAAAAAGCTAAGAAACTAGAAACGAAGCCAGCTCTACGCAGCTCATCGCTTGTTCTGTGATGTGGGGAAAACAAGCGTCAGTGAAATAAAACACTTACCTTTTTTTAGTTTCGACACTTTACTTATTTCCAACGTGGGTTTTTAGTTCAAGCGACACTTCGGGTTGATCTTCTTGTCGCCTCTTTTTTTCCTTGGTCGGTTTTGGTTATGAAAGAGGTCGGGGACGAATGATAAAGAAGGGAATTGGGCAGTAATTGAGTCTCGGTGTGTGAGTGTGTGTGTTAGTTACTAACAGCAGATTGAAGGAGACTCTTCTCAAGGTTTATTCAGCTCCACTTCAAGGAACCGACCTGACGTCAGCTCACTACTGCCACACAAAGAAAACTTATTATTTGTGCAGCGGCCGTGGCAAACGAAGGATACAGTTATTGACCGTTATTACTTTAAATGCGACATTGTCACAGAGCTTCGCAGCACTGGCGGAGACGTAGCGGTAACTTTAATTTATGATGTCTGTGTTTGTGGCATCTTAAACCACACAGACCTATGGCGATTGACGGCCACGAGTTCTTATAAACAAATAGCATAATAGCGAATAAAAAAACCAATAATTTATGTTTTCTCCTGTAAAAGTCCCAACTTTAATGTAACTTTAATCAGTTTAATGCATTTTTATAATGTCCATTATGGCATGAATTTCTGCTTTAAAAGGTGGATTTAACTAAAATACACGAAACTATACCTTCATGCAAAGATGTTGTAGCTTGCAGAGGAAAGAAAAGTTGCACAGTCTTCTTCATATTTCAGCAAACAACACTTGATTTTGATTTTTTTATAGATTTCTTTTGAAAGATGCCATATGAATAAAGTTGTGTTCGTTATTAGTATGACCTGGAACCAGAGAATATTTGGCATTTTTGCTTGTTAAATGACTTAAAGGATTTAACAATCGTCAAAATAGTTGTTGATTCATTTCATTATCGATTATTCGTTTTCAGCTCTAATCATGTGAAAGAAGCTGAAGGCGCAGGTAATGTTGGACTAAGGTGGAATCAAATGTAAAAGGCTGAATGTAATGTTATTCACACATTAATGTACATGTAACAAGTTTAAAAAAATGAAATCTTCCTTTAGATCAATTTAAATTCCTCGTTTGTCTCACTAATAACTGACCAAACGATGATCCCTCAGAAGATGATACATGATCAAACAAATACAAGTCAGATTCGCACAGGCTCTAAATTAGGAGGCATTCTGTTCTGTTGTTAGCCAAACGAAATGGGACAGATCTTCCTCAGGATAGGATCAATACATTGCCTGGCAAAGACAGCCATCTGTGCCCAATTGTATGCTTTACCTCCTCTTCTGAACACACAATAAGCAACAGGCTGAACGCAGGCCCTCTGACCCAGACTGGGTTTCCAGACAGGGGAAGATTATTTCATTCAACTGGAAAACAACAAGGGGGTGGGGTGCTGGGGAGTTTTTTTTTTTTTTTTTTTTTTTTTGAGATGGCGTGGGCAACTTT
>JAVQJD010002704.1:0-17230 GCA_036023655.1 Nannoperca australis
TTATTATTATTATTATTATTTTTATTCTTCAATAACTTCTATTGAGCACTGCAACTGTATCAAAAAACAATTTCCCTTCTGGGATTAATAAAGTATTTCTGATTCTGATTCTGATATGACGGTGCATCCATAATGAGCAGAAAACATGCTGCTTTTTCACGCATGAAGTCAGTAGCAAAACTTGCATTCTATGTGTGGTGCAACGCACATTGCCTGAACGTTCTAGTCCATACTGTCAAGTCAATACTAGAGAAGCTATACGTTTTCATGTCTGGCTCATACTTTCACCACAAATTATGTCAGCCTAAAGAGCTGCAGAAGCTTAACAATCCTGTTTTGATGATCTCTTCAGTTTCTATATTAAAAGTCTGTGCTTAGAGAGGCACAGAAAATAGTAAACGATCCATCTCACATCCTTCAGTCTTAATATGTGCTATGTGCTAATGATTTATGGAGTTCAAAAATGCAGACTGAATCGTAATAACAATGCATTCCATTTTCCATTAAGGTTTTAAACAGCAGCTATATAGGTTGAACTTTACATGATGGCAGAGCACTTCATAGTCGGGTTTACATTGACATGTGCAAGGTTTCGCTGTTAACCATGTCAACATTCTATGTAATATGCATATGTGTAACATGCTGGTTTTACGGATTGTATCACTTTTTAAATTGGTTTTAACTGTTTTAATTGGACTTGTCTGTATATATGGTTGAATGTATGAGAATTGACTTTTTTAATATGTATTTTAAAGTGTGAATTATTGTAAGGACGCTGCTAAGTATGTCTGGAGATGAATGTTCTTTGATGCAGTCAGTGATGAGCCTAATAAATGTTTCCCCAAGAGAACAATAAAGTGTTTCCCATCCAGGACATAAGATAAGAATGTGACATGCTGCACATTATTCATTTGGGTCATTATTAATTCACTTTTATTGGGAATGACTTCATTCCTAGGCCTTGTTTTCTGCTTTTTTAATTTTTTAATTTTTGTTATTGTTAAATAACAAAACTATATTATTATTTTAATATTACCTTTTTACTTTAGTCAAGGCATCTTTTTCTATCACCACTCATTATGTTAAATGTAATAAAACATTGGTCAAAAAAAGGGAATTCTGTAGGTCAAAGGTCACTAAAATCAGAAATCTTTAGTAAACATTATGTATGGCATGCCTGCGTAGAAAAAGACTCAGTTCTGCTGATGCCGTATGGCCGTTTTTAAAATAGTTGTGCCATTACAAATTTCAAGCTTTCACCAACAGCGACGTTTGTTACACCCTAACAAAACAAACGCGTTGGATTTATGGTTTGTCGATGAATCCATCCAATGGAAAATAAATTGTTTTGATAAATGATTAATTGTTTAAATAATTTCATGAGCACAAATATGCAACATTCTCTGGTTTGTTTTTGTGTCCAAGGAAATCTTGAAAATGTATTATGGGGAGCATAATTTTGTCTTGCTCTGGAACATATTGCTGTAGAAACAGATGGATGGCCAAAATCACATCACCACCTCTTTCACTGTACAAAATATAGTGGGGCAAAAAAGTATGTACTCAGCTACCAGTTTTGCAAGTTCTCCCACTTAAAAGATGAGGTCTCCAATTTTCATCATAGGTATACCTCAACTATGAGAGACAAAATGAGAAAAAGAAAATTCCAGAAAAATCACATTGTCTGATTTTTTAAGAATTTACTTGCAAATTATGGTGGAAAATAAGTATTTGGTCAATAACAAAAGTTCATCTCAATACTTTGTTATATACCTTTTGTTGGCAATGACAGAGGTCAAACGTTTTCTGTAAGTCTTCACAAGGTTTTTACACACTGTTGCTGGTATTTTATGGAGAGAATTTTGTTTCTTTTTAAAGCAGTCAAAAAAATGTTTTGAGAGAGAAACTTTCCACACTTTGGTTGCAAACCCTAAAGTTTTGTTTGCGAATCTAAACGTTTTGCTTGCGAATCTAAAAGTTGTGCTTCCGGTTCCCCTTTATTCCATCTACGCTGAAAGACGTTTCTATTGGCCAGTTTTGATCGGGGTGACAGCTTGGCAACATGCCATCAGTTAACAAGAGAGGCTGTAGCTAAGCAAAGCTTTAGGGTTCACAAGCAAAAGTTTTTGATTCGTAAGCAAAACTTTAGGGTTTGCAAGCAAAAGTGTGGAAAGTTTCTATCTCAAACCATTTTTTTGACTGCTTTAAAAAGAAACAAAATTCTCTCCATAGTCTCATGGCAACACATTTACAAGACAGAACATCATTATTTCCAAATTTTTCCCAAAACATGACCTTGGTTTACCCTTTATTAAATTAACTGCTTCTTTAATGATAGAATGGACCACATTTTGGTGCTATTTAATTTAAAATTACTAACATTTGTAGATGAGTAGTGGAGACCAAGTGGGAAAAGAAAAGGCTCACATGGAAAGATCTGCATGTTCAGTTTTTAAGCTTGATCAGAAAGCTGTCTGGATGCTGCTTGAAGACTGGCCAGAGTGCAAAGCATCTAGTTCTGCCAGCCTTGAAACTCTGCCTTGTGAGTTTTTCTCTGCTGCAGCAGCTCTTCATCTACAGTAATAGTGGTAGTGATTGCTTGCAGATTGTTTGTTTCATGTTTTTTTCCGCTTCCACTTCTTCATGCATTGTGATCATCTTAAAGAGGGCAGACAAGCTGTTTAGATCCTGATATCTCAAAGCATCTCATCTGACTTTTAGCGGAAGCTCTGGTCCATAAAATCTATTTGGATGAAATCTATGAACACCAATGCAAGCAATAAAAATGAGAAGTATGTTTATTACCCTGTATCGCTCTTCCTGGTCTGTGCAGATGGCATGTTTCATGCCCCTCACCAGGTTGTTCCTAGGGGCAAGTGAGTGCACAGAACATGAGAAATTGCAATAAATGTTTTATATTCATGAAATTTTGCCTCAATGCCATAGGGGTACAAATCCTGAGCCAGCCACAGATCTTAGCCAATTCATTCTCAAGAGTTTTGGTGAAGTTGTCTAATTAACTCAACCTTTTCTGAAGCTTCCAAAACTTTGGCATTCAGTTTGCTTCTTCAAGACATCCGTGAAGAGTAGATGCTGCGTGCCTGAGTGATTCCCCATGCTCTACACCTCTGTGACACAACATTCGGAGAGCTTGTGGGATTTATATTTTGGAAGTCTGACAAAGTGTGGACAGATCACAGAAACATACCATGGCTGAGGTTCACTTCAGCAAGATGTTGTTCGTTGACACGCAGCTTTGGTTTGGGTAGGATGATGTAGCAAAATTAACATAACAAAAATATTTTTGGACATTCAAATATACAGTGACTTAGTTAGCATGCTTTAACTGTGTGTTTACAATTAGACAAAACATTAAATACAGCAGACACTGATGTTCGACTGATGCAGTAATCTTTGGAAATCTCGTCAAGCAGAGCAACTTGGACTGGATGTTGAGGAGAATTTGGTTCTGCTTACATCGTTCCCTCCTTTTCTTCCAGGAGCAGCTAAATCCCTGGACCACACGCCAAGCCCTGAGTGCTGCATCCACTTTGCAAATCTAGTGCTTTTCCAATTGCAGCTCATTTTAGGTGGAAAGCTTTCAACACAGCCTTGGAGGCGGTGGTGAGTGGTGACATATGCTCTCAGGTCAGTGTCCCACTGAGATTTAATGTGACTGTTGGATACTTTCACCAGGTGAACACTCATGTAAAGTGAAAGCTAAGTGTCTACAATTGTACCTATTGGTATGTTTAAATGAACTGTACGGATGTGCAGTGATGCACAAAAACGCAGGTTCAGAATCAGAAAACAAGATTTGTAGCTTAAACTTGACATGTATACATAGTAAGAGTCTCCTTCTCAGGACTTTGAAAACAGCTTTTCTCATAAGTGCACTAAATCATGACCTCTTCATGACCCCTAAAAGACGTCATGTTCATTGCCACAAATAAGCTCAAGTCCTGGTGATGACTTCATTCTGACATGCACTAATCTCATCTGCCTTTCTTTTCCCCTCCAGAGACTCAAGTATGCTTCGCCTTGCTGAACCACTTCTTTTGCTTGACCTAAAGTCTCTTGTTTTTTGAACGCCAACAGGAAGGGGAAAAAAGCTGTTAGTGACAACTGTTCAGCATAGTCAGCTCGGGCATTAGGAGTAAATGGCTTTCCACAAGCTATCAGAAACCGTCTGGCTAATTAAGTCCTATCATGACTGTGGTTATCTACTCATTCTGTCAACCCAGCTTTTTTCAATCTGACTTGGAATGTCTTCATACCAGTAATGGAAAGTTTCCATTTTCTTCTTCTTTATATTTCTACTTTACTATAATTCAGAGAGACATTGTGCTTTTTACTCCACCACATTTGTCTGACAGCTATAGCTACTTGCTACTTTCCAGATTAAGATTTTACCTAAAAAGCACACACTAATCTTATAAAATACAATAAACATTAAACTCGAGGCTTATTTCTACCTTATTTACAAAAAAAGCAGTGTTAGGGCCCCTTGTCACATGCTTCAAATTTTAGCATTTCCACTAAAGAGATTTCTCCTCTAAATTTCTCTGCTGGTTGAGGTCAAATTATACAATATTTCACATAAAAGCAAACATTGAAAGAAAAATACATTAATACAAATGTGTGAAGATTCTGACAAATGACCCCTTAGATTTATCTTATGAACCTTTGAAGGGGACCTGACCAGCTACAGCTACAACAATAAAATCCTGCCTATAGATTGATACATCAATATTCTATAATCTAATAATATAGATTTTTTTTTTAATGGACATTACTCATGGGGGTCAGTTTGGGCTATTCTGCTGAATACACGCTTTTACTTTGAATGAAAATATTTTTGGAATTACACTTATTTGCTTTCTTGCCAAGAGCAACTAGGGTTACCATACATACATATCATACACTATCATCTTAACTAAACCATGTCTCGATATTACATCCCATTTTCAAATCACAGCTGTCAAAAAATGTATTTCAACATCTCTATGACACTAATGCTCGCGCACACACAGATATACACACACACTGCTCGTCTGCGGTGTTAGTTGTGACCCCTAGTGAGTCGTGCTACATGATGTGTTTCCTCTGTGGGAGAGATTTCTATCTGCCGTCTGACAGCTGCTCTGTCCCACACTAACACATTACACTTTAGCCATCTCTTCACTCTTCCTGCCCTCTTTCTCTCATTGCTTTTCTTTCACCTCTTCTGTGTTCCACCCTCAACCTCCTTTCATTTCAGTACATTTTACATAATTCAAAAAATGTCCCACACAAGTTATTTGCTAATGAATTTTTATCAAAAATCGTTTGCAACTTTGTCATATGAGTCATAAATTCAGTCATTTCTGTGCTTCCTCAATTATGTGTCTTTGATTGTGGCTGTTTAATTTTAGAGGTATGATCTTTACCCTATTAATTTAATCCCTATAAATAATATCCAGTTAAACTTGATATGAGCCATTTCTGCCCGCCCCCCCCTCCACACACACACACACACACACACACTCGTTTTTTTGTCTTCTATTTTCCTCACTCTTCTATAATATTCTGCTTTTTCGCAACTCCACTGCTTTCCTCCTCTCCTCTCCTCTCCTCTCCTCTCATCTGTCTTGCCACACTTCTTCTCTTCTTCTGTCTTGTCCTTTAAATGCAGTACTTAAATCTGTCTTATGGGTTTATATGTGTCTCTTTGGAATCAAACAGAACAAGTAAGATTTGGAAGCTGTGGCTTATGGAAGTGTGCGTGTGTGTGTGTGTGTGTGTGTGTTGCTTCTTTTTGTAGCAGCAGGGGGCACTGCTGCTTTTTAAATGGCTATGTGTGAACAGATGACAGCAATATGTTACCTGATACAGTAGGTGTGGTAGAGACAATTTTAATATATGGAAGAAAAGAAGGAGCAGGCACACCGTCGGTGGAATAATGTTACAGGTCAGGACATGACGTCTTAAGATCAGAGCAATGCCAGGAGGAGATTTAAAGACTTTTGGAAGGCAAACAATATGTGAAGAGGCTGTGAGGATGTGTAAAATGTTATTAGAATATTCTGAAAAGGGATTTTCTTCATCTTAGCTCACACAGGGATTTAAGAGATGGAGGTGGAATAAAAGGGGAAAAGTGCATGTTTTCTATGTATATTTGATGTCATTTAGGCTAACTATAATTATTATGAACATTTCTTTAAATACACACACACCAATGCAGTCATGACAAGAAGCATGTTGATGCCTCCACATGCTCCTCATGAGTTCCTGCTGATAATTGATTTTGTGAATGTTGGAGATCATGATCCTGTGAAGCCAGAGGGAAGGCTTCATCAGCAAACAGCAATAACAGAAATACAAGCCTTATGTTAGTCTTTCAGTTAGGTTGCAAAATGAGGAAGCTGAAAGCTCCAAATGAAAGACAAAATGAAAGTCTAACAAATAAATGTTGTGGCAGCTATGTGTCTTCAAAAATACCACTTCCTGAAGTCGTGACATTTTCCAAAATGTTTAAGTCCTACTTATACATTAATTTGGTAAAGGTGTAAGTTGCTATGTACTTTGAATGTTATGCAACAATATGCTACATTCATATGAATAATTATAATTAATAATACTGATCTCTTGTTAACTCTTTACCCATTTTGTCTCGTTTAATCTGTGTTTATATCTAATAAACTGAAATATTCATTATATTTACCAGTTTGTTGGATCATTTATGAGCACCTTTAAGAAGGAGAAAATATTTGAGATTCAATTTGCACCCAATCTCAGGCAGGAAATGAATACAGGAGAAAGAGGAAGAGAAAAAATATATGTGTTTGGGTAATTATTGCTCAAGTTTTGGTTCTGATTTCCGACAGCCCTGAAAGCACCGTCTTCTCTAACGTCATCAAGTATCCCAGAAGCCTCCTCACCAGGAAGTGGTATGCCGGAATGGTCTTGGGTTTTGTTTTGACAATGATGGAGGAGGAAGAATTTGAATTTGCTGAGGATTTGGAGGCTATTTTGCATCTAACCCCAGAGGTGCAACTAGCCATTGAACAGGTAGCCGTTTGACCTCGTTGCTATTGCAGTTTTATTAAACATAGTAGCTGGTCTTGCTAACACACGACCAGCTGTTAGCAGGCTAACCCGTCCTGCTGGCTCACTGGATGTGACACGGCTGTATTAGTACTGCCGCTAGCTATAGATACAAATATTTACCATTATATAAACAGTGTTTAGCTTTCAGATAACCTTGTAAGATAGTTCAAATATTAGGGTAATTTTAACGTTAGCTGGAAATAATTCGTGTGTTAGTTTACGACGCTGTCTTTGCTTTTGAGCCTTCGGTGATTGTCGCCGTGAATGTCGGGAGACTATTGCATCTGTAATTACGCATTTAACAACATGTATGCCCATGTTGTCAGTAATGATTGATTAAAGTTATTTCAGCAATCCAATTAATAACGTTACAAGACGTCATCAGTTTGCATATTGAAGTCGTCCCAAATACACCATTAAATATTCAGTGTAACGCAGTCACCCATGATGACTGTCTGACTTGACGCCTTTTGTGTACAAGGTTTTTCCCAGCCAAGATCCACTGGACAGAGCAGACTTCAATGCTGTGGAATACATCAACACACTGTTCCCCACCGAGCAGGTACAGTGAAGTGACAGAAATATCTGCAGCCAGACGTACATTAATACTTATATCCATTGTAGTGTGGCCCAGCCCATAGTTAGTATGTGGCACAAGTGGGTTGACAGTTTTTGTCTTTGGTTAGTTGAGAATGATGTGCGGTTTACATTAAAAGAAATAAACAGGCATTTTCCACAGCAGACATGTTGACTTGTCAAAGTAGGAAAATCACTGTTGTTACTTGTACTGTAACATTAACAATGGGCTTGTTGTATTCAGGTGTCCCAGTAAGCAATGACAGTCAGACAGTGAACCAGCATGCACACTACCATGCAGGACACTGAAATTGAAGTAGCTACATGGAATTCAGCCATCACTGAACACTGGTATTTTTACTATGACATCTCAAAATGTCTTATGCGAAAAGGCCTGTTGATCTTCACGAACCTCATTCACCAAATAAATTCCATAGATTGGATATCTTTATCCGTGCATAGATGGAAATGTATTTAGTTTTATTTAACAGGAGCAGTACAGGTAACCATTCTAACCAAGTGAAAGTGAATGAAACACATTCAGCATGTCCTGCAGAAGTTAATTTGCTGTTCCTAAACCTGACAAATGGATAAAACAGATTTAGAAGAAAACAAGCCAACAGAAAATCAGACTATGTATAAGTTTATATGCATGTCTTTGTGGCTATGTACTCCATGTGCTAGTGTATGCATTGTTATATACAGTAAGTGCATATGTCTGTAAGTTTGCATGCATTTGTATGTGACCCCGTGTGTATTGTGGATCCTAAATGACTGCGTTGTGCCATATAGTAAAAATAATGTATATACAGTATTCTTCAACCATATACATGTCTATATATATATACTCCATCTCCATGAGGGGTCACTATAACCCTATGGTTTATGCTTATATACAGTAGAAGGGCTCCTAGTATTGTGCATGCATTTTCACCTAATTTGCTGTTGTGTGTTATAATTCAACAGGTGAAGAGTTACACCTGCCCTGCATTTGACATGTAGATGTAATAAAACATATTTATATAAGTTTAAGCACAAATGCATTAAATTCCACAAAGTATATGTTTTTGTTCAGAGGTGTTATGTTTTGTGTAAAATATATGAGAAAAGGCACAACACATGAAACACCAGGTTTAGCGACCATAATGATATAATGAATTGTATTAGAAAAGAGTGTGTTCATTTCCCCCTGTATATATACAGAATGTGGCTTGTTGACCTCTCAGTCACAAAACCACACAAAATTGATCAAACTTCAAGGCAACCATTGAGATTTTTGGGATGTCTGATAAAAGGCTGCTTCATGTTTTCCTGTTTCCCTCTTTCTCAGTCTTTGGCTAATATTGACGATGTGGTAAACAAGATCCGTCTGAAGATTCGGTGAGTTCATGCCAATGACATTTCACTCACTTTCTTTGGTTTTAGTTTGTGTTTTACCCTCAATGTGACCAACTGCTGTGTTACGTCACATTTGATAGGCGCCTAGATGACAACATCAGGACAGTCGTGAGAGGCCAGACCAATGTGGGCCAGGATGGCAGGCAGGTGAGTTCAGCTGTGCATCATAGAGTAACATACTGCAGGGGTTACACAAAATTGATTGACTTCAAATGTTTTGTCATTACCGTCTTGCTGGGGATATGGCCAGAAAAAAAAAAGTAATGTTGCTTTAGTTTTAGATATGTGTTTCATTGGGTATCAGAAAGTCCCTGAATAATATGATGTGGTGGTGATGGTGGTAGAGCACAAGTTGTTCGCAAAGGCTGATTGATATGTGTGTGTTGGTCTGAGATAGAAGGAAAATCAATTGTAGAAACGCAGCATGTAGACCTTGCATGCCCTAATAGGAGAGAAAGGGGAGATTAACACCCACCACGAGGCCTATTCATCACTTGTGATCAAAACAGCATCCTTCTCCTGAAGTTATAATGAGAATATGTTGCAATCCAGAAAAACATGTTCCCACATCTTCCCGCTCGCCGGCTCTTTCCTCTCCCCACATTGCTTCCATGGAAAAGGACAAGATGAGTCAGAACCATTCCCACTGCTCAAACTGTTCCTCTTTACGGAAAACACGTCTGGGAAATAGATTCCCGTATGTATATACTTCAATTTCTTTTAAACCCAGGGTTTGCCTTTTCTTGTGGGAGCACGACGGAAAAGAACAGCCCCTGATAATTTAATCCAGGTCGCTGCTGTGGCTTAAAGGGAATGTGACACCTGATGAGTGAGCCGAGTATGTTCTGACCAGTTGACATGATTAGGTGTGCGTTGTCGTCAGGGTGTCTGGCCTGGTGGCCTTGTCTTTCCTAGTTAGCTACCGTTTGGTGACGGAAAGAATAATTTTAGTTTGTATTTCCAACATTTCCAGAGGGAAAATCCTTTCTGCAGACGGAAAGATGGAGAGGTGTTCATTTCAGGATGGTGATTGGAACATAAAGACGGCAATAAAATGAAACCCAACAAGATCAGCAATTTTGTCATTTCGCCTGTTGACTGAACTCACTCACTGAGCTAAAAGCAATCCCCAGGTTGAAACCCAAGACGGTCAAGGATGGAGAGAGCGAGATAGGAGGAGAGGAGGAGGAGGAGTAGGAGGAGGGAGAACGTGGATGAGGTCTGGGGAGTTATTTCCCTTGTGTTGTTTTTTTCCCCCATAGGGAGTCAGACAGTAATATGCTGCAGGACTGAGAGTACAGAAATGTCAGTGTCTTAGTGGTCAGATCCTAGCGGCTAGTTGAGCTGATATTTAATGTGGTGATGGCGGTGTTACTGGGCAACAAGAAATATTTTATATTGTAAAAATCAACATTAATATTTGGTACATACTTCCATGCAGATAACCTTATTTTGCTGTGATGAGTCCAAATATCTTTTGCCTGGGTGGTTCCACTGAATGAATACCCAGGAAACCCTGACAGGGCAGATTAAGACAGATACTGCATACGCACATAGCGGTGGCAGTATGATTGACTGTAATACACAGTTTACAGAGGCAGAAAGACGAACTCGGTTATAATGACATGACATGACTCATATGGGGCTCATTTCTGGCCAATCCAGACTAATCCTTTTAACCTGCCTGGTTTCATTTGGTCATAATATTACAGATGCTATTTCCTAAATTGGTGAAGATGTGGGAATCTCCTGACCAGTCTGGCTGTGTTGCCAAATATACACGACTTTATACACACACACACACACACACACACACACACACACACGATATCTGTGTCTGCCAGCCGAGAGCTTCCTGCCACACACAGTGTTGTACGATGTTCTCGCCTGCATGCACACCTGCTCCACAGTTAGCTGAGCTCAACAACATCAACATCACTGCTAATGAAGGGTTGTTTTGCATTTATTTATTTATTTCGTAATGAAAATGCAGGATGTGAATGCATTTTGGTTGGAGTCTATTAGTGGCAGTATGAGTTAGAGAATCTCATTAACGGGACCAAACATTTGTTATCAGTTACTGCCATTCGCATTCCCTTTAATTGATTGCCAAGCAGGGTTTTTTTGCCATAGAGACCTGCTGTGCACAGGGATATAAACACACACACACACACACACACACACCCTAATAGTGAGGCTGTACTTGCTGCTTGCATGGTTGGCAACCGGGCATTTGTGTTTTCTCTTTCTCTCTGTGTGTGTGTGTGTGTGTGTGTGTGTGTGTGTGTGTGTGTGCACGCGAACTTGGTTGGTCTTCCTATAGAATCAACATTAATGTAAATATTTAACTCAGAAAAGGAAAAGTTTTAGTTTCCATGCTTTCATCTTCTCAGAGCTCCGTTTTACACTTCACGTTCTTTCTTCTGTCTCCTAATTTACAGTTTTTATAACTTTCAGTATTTGTATTTCTTTAAAGAAGACCTGGGTCGCAGATTCTATCATGGTGTGCTTTTTTTAAATCATGTTTAGTGACTTGTTCGGTCTAGCCTATTAAATCTGAGTATTACATTATCAGCAAACACCAGCTGTGACAAATGTATTGTTTCCATGCCTGAATATGAATGGGGAATTCAACAATCAAGAAAAAGCATAGTAGCATATTATGGCTTATAACAGAATGCATTAGAAAATGATGCTTTTGTTATTTTCTGGCAGGCTTAGCTATGACAAAACTCTGAGGAGTGATTCTATATAACGTATTTCCAGTGCTATTCTTTTCCCTGTTAACGGAAACACTCTTCTTTCTAAATTGTCTCCCTAAAAATGTCTAGATGAAACATTGTGCTCAGGCATCTAGCCCTGTTAGGTTTATCTGATTTATTGTTTCTTGGCATTAAACTTTAAGTAATTTTTTTGTCTGTCATAACGAGGAGCAAAGCGCATCTTAAGCCTGTTCAAGCTCTGAAAAAAGAAGCTCCCGGCTTCTGTTTTAACCTCTATAATACTGTGTAGCATGTTAGGGGATACACTCGTGTGCATGTGCGGTTGTTTGTGTGAGAGCAGATAACATCTCGGGCATGGAGGCGCCTTCTGGGCAGTGGTCTCTCGCTGCTTTCCTCAGGGCTAAATACAGGAAATGAGCGCTAGGAAGCGAGCCAGGTTGACTCAGCTGAGTTTGCATGAGCGACAATTGCAGCCTTGGAGGTTCTGGCCACTTCTGCATGCACTTTGTTTGCTCAAGAACTCCTCCAGGGAACCTCTTTAAAGATTCAGTGGCACTCCCTTCCTCCTTGCTCTCAGATCAAAGAGTAAGCACTTAACCTGCCTTCGCTTTTCCAATTCATTTATCCAATCACCCAACAACCAAAGGGTTGTTTGAAGCATAAAAAGAACGACGGATGCATGCACGCTAGAGTCAGCTTTTGCTCATCTTGATTAAAGAAGAGTTCCCCTCTGTCTTTCCTCCATTGCAGACTGTCTTGATGGAAAATAATATTCCACAGAGAACATTAAGTTCAAACTTAGATGTCTGGTTAAAACTGCCTTCGTAAGGGTTCAATGTCAACATGGTTTTGCTGGGATTTTATGACCTGATCATATGGTGCCATCTTGCCTTTGACTGTCTCCCCACACCCCTGTCACCAAGTGCTGCTCTTTGACTGCACTCAGGAAGGAAAATCCTCTGGTGTGTGTGTGTGTGTGTTTACACATTCGCTGTTTCTTAGAGGTGCTTGTAAAAGTGGTAAATTCCTTGCACAGTTGGTGCCGGCTGTTAGCATTCCGTGTGTGTGTGTGTGCGCGCGCGTGTGTGTGTGTGTGAGAAGAGTCAAAGTTGTGTCACAGTGCCGTCACAGCATCGGGCCCAGTGAAGCCAATTAACGTGGCATCAGATGTCGGCGCACAATCTCTGTTTAGCAGCATCAAAGAACAGCTGCCGTGTCAGAAGATGGGGAAATATTAGAATAGCACATTAACCATCTTACAAATGTAACTGTCTAATGTTATCTAATCGGGTCTGGCTTTATATGCTGTTAAAACTGCTAATAATCTCTTCAGCCTTTACAGTGACAGCCTTTATGCAGAGATTAGCCTAATGGTCAACCTAAGACCTATCAATGTCAGACATCTAGATGGCTTGTCAATTAGACGGCTCATTAGTCTGTTTTGCATTGCTCCCATTCTCGAACTGGGAACGGGCAAAAGCAGGATCATTTTTCACATGGACCAAAGCTCGTGGTGAGTGCGGACAAGAAAAGAAAATATCCCTGGAAATTTGAGCCAGACTGGCACACCACAACTGACACGCAGTTATTCCACCCACCGCCCTACTTCTTACAACAAAGTGTTATTAGAAGTGTAACTTGTTTTTTTTGTAAGAGTATCTAAATGGAAGTTGATATTTTATGTATTTTGTTATGCATTTTGATTAAAAGCAGAATAACAAATAAATAGAATTTACCATCCGCTGTGGACAGGGTTTCCATGGTCCCTCTGCCGGTGAAATTTGTGGATATAAGAAAAGCCAGCCTTTCCCTTTTTTTTTTGTTTCATTTTTAATATTTCCAACAGAAGGCAGTTTAATGTGCATTTGTTCGATTGACTTATTTGCAATTAATGCACAGTACAGTCTATCCACTTAGAGTATTAACAGTGTACTAAGAACGTTCATTTGTAAGGGATGGAGATGGTTAAACACACACCTGTATTGCATATCAGCAGAAGGCTATAATAATAACAATAATATGAATAAAGCAGTATTCAATATGTATCCTCTGTTGCCCTGTTTGTTTTTTGCAGGCTTTGGAAGAGGCCCAGATAGCCATCCAGCAGCTGTTTGGCAAAATCAAAGACATCAAGGACAAGGCAGAGAAATCTGAACAAATGGTAAATACACACACACACACACACACAAAGGTGGCTTGTTAAATAGAATATAATATCAGGGATATGTTCCTAGCACAGGGGAAATGCAGTCTGTATCCTTCTGTTACAATAGAAGACAGTGAGGAGAGTTATTTAAAGTCGAGTTAATGCACCTTCCATATGTCTGTCTGTTGTGTGTGTGTGTGTGTGTGTGTGTGTGTGTGTGTGTGTGTGTGTGTGGTTTTTGTCAGTGAGAGTCAGAGGAAGGCTGGGTGAGTAAAGGAAGGATGAGGGGGGACATTGGCAAGCAGCCCCTCCCTCAGGGGCTGTGTCGTCCATCTTGGTCAATTTCTCTTTGATCCCTTTGCTCCAACCAGTGAACCACTCCTCCTTTCTTCCGTGCGATTTCCTCCTCCTTTGTCTTACTCTGTTATTTGACCAACCTGTCTGACTTGTTCCTCTTCCTGCACAGGTCAAGGAGATTACGAGGGACATAAAGCAGTTGGACCATGCCAAGCGCCACCTCACTACGTCCATCACCACCCTCAACCACCTGCACATGTTGGCCGGGGGTGTCGACTCTTTAGAGTGGGTACAATCACATTTATCAGATCAGAGCAATACACTTACACAATTTACCCTAAAGCTTATTTGACCAAAATAAAGCATTTGGACTTCAGAGACTCTGTCGTTGTGAGACACACACTTGGGTATTAGTTGCTGCCAGTACAAAGCAGGTCTTGTGTCAAACCTTGTACAACCCACAAACCATCTGCTGAATGATCCAATCTGTTTTCATTACTTTTGACAAGACCATGCAACATCTAATTCTGCAAAACAAGAAGAATTTCCCACCCTTTTTTTTTTTAGATGAATGGAAACAAAAACATACTGTGCAGTCCCCACAAGTGGCTTAATCCTTTTTTTGATTCTGTAATCCTCTCCTATAGTGTGTTAGGAATTAATTTACACTTGTGAGAGATATACATCTTGATTGATGCTCGAATGATGTGGATAAACATGTTACAGAGGTGCGTGGCGTAACCACTAAGATAATATAAAGGTAGATACTTTTTATATAATAATCGATATTATTCACATATGTGTTGTGTTTCAGAGCCATGACCAGAAAGAGGCAGTATGGTGAGGTGGCCAACCTGCTGCAGGGAGTGGTCAATGTGCTTGAACATTTCCACAAGTACATGGGCATACCCCAAATCAGACAGCTTTCTGAGAGGTAACTAACACACACACACACACACACACACACACACACACACACACACACACTCACCAGAGATGTGTGTGCTTACATAAGGTTATTGCCTGGAGTGTATCAGCTGCATTGCAGAAACTCTTGAAGGCTTAGGGGTTTAGTGCCTTGCTCATGCTCACGTTGGCCCTTTGGTGTGCAGCATAGTTGTAAGCAGCTCATTTCCAGTAGCCAGTTTCAGAGCTTGATCTCCGCTTACAGCTGAAATATTCCACAGCTCTTCAGCTGAACTGTTGAAAAGTGGTTGCAGCATTTGGTTGAAGGTTATGCCGCGTTTATGCCGACATCCTGTTTATGCAGACCGTCACACACACACACACACACACCCTCACTCACAATCCCACACATACTGGAACACACAGGAAGGAAACCAACTCACTACTGTTGTATCATGCCAGCATTTCTTCCATTGTGAGAGATTAGGGGCATGCTTTTCTGAGGGTGTGTTCGTAGCTCCATGTATGTGCTTGTGGGAGATGCATTTATTACATTATGCACTGGAGGTTGTGGTTCTTGCTTACAGCATATTAATCAATATGTCACTTTCAATTAATGGTACGTGTAGGAATGTTTGTTTGCTCTGGAGAGAGTCCTCCCAATATCTGGAATGTGGTTCTTTTTCAATAAACGCACATGCACTCGCACAGTTGTTTACACACACAGAGAACAAAGTGCATTGTTACTCTGTTGTTTCCCACAGCTCTGACTGATTTGTTTTCCATTTTTACTATTATTTTCCAAGAACACCAGAATCAGTTTGGGACACATTATCTAAGTTGATGTTCAGATTCAAAGTAGTGCTGATCTCCAAAAACAAAAAAAAAGGTTCTGTTTTTACTGAGGTGTGGCAGACAGAGTTCATACCAAATAACAGCTGCATGGAAGAAGTGACTGCTGGAGAAACAGATGATAGGAGAGACGCAGGGAAGGGGAAGATTTGAAGACAGGGCAGACAGCTGGACGCAAACTGTTAATAGAAAGCATCAAGATCTCTCTGTGAGAAATGTGGACAGACTAAATCAGCCACCACAATACTACAGATAGCAGAAGCAGACAAGAGACAGATGCAAAGACAAGCAATATTTCAGATAAACAGAGGCGACAATGGACATACTGTAAAGGCAGGATGAAGGATCAGATAGGGAGTTCACAAAATTACCGGCATGGGAAAATCTTTTTTTTTTTACTTGTCATTGTTTCATTTACAATCAAAACATTTAGTTTACTTAATAATAGCAAGACAATAAAAAAAACTACACATTTCTATTGAATTCTGAATTCAAACGTAAAACAGAAAAGTAGCCCCACTTTAAATCAGTAAACGGAAACAAGCTCATAAAATTTTTTAAATAAAAGTAAAAAAGAATCTATCAATTTGATAATAAAATCCAACTATATGAAACAGTTAATTGAATATTTAAACATTAAGTAATCATGTTTATTTGCGTTTATGTGATGGTAGCATGATTGTTAAAATATATAATTAATCTTATTGTAATGACTAAATGTAAATAATATTTAGTATTTAGACAATGCAGTGCATAATGGTATAATTAAGTAGGCTGAATCAAGAGTATTAAACCAAATCATTTATCATTGTGAAAAAGTAGTAAAACCTACTGAGGTAGGAGATGTCTCTACTTATGAAAAATAGCAGTTAGGTTTTTACAAATTCCACAGGGTTACAGGCTAAATGCATATTAGAGCCTCCATCTGACATTTCTCCATTCGTGCCTTTACCTCTTTATTTCAGTGAATGAAATTGGCCTTTTGTCCTGACAGAACTTTGAAGCGTGACTAAGTGGAGTCAATCCAGCTGTCACCTTTGAACAGGATCAACTTTGATTATTTTTTAATAAGCTTTTCCTCGTCATCGCTTCATGCTTTTTTCACTGTCTCCGCTACGACTGTCACAGTTCAGCTGACTGACAGTGAGACGTGTGTGTGTGTGTGTGTGTGTGTGTGTGTGTGTGTGTGTGTGTGTGTGTGTGTGTGTGTGTGTGTGTGTGTGTGTGTGTGTGTGTGTGTGTG